>JAOWBW010000054.1:2178165-2277270 GCA_026119855.1 Campanula takesimana
AGTCCCTGTACATTTAGACAAATGTGAGAACCACATCCGGTATCCAATACCCAAGAATCAGTGTAGAAAGGAGGATATCTATCATATAGATACCTGAAGTCAACGCAGCCTTGCTGCCATTCTTCTTCTTTGCTCTTCCAAGAAAGCCTTGCAATTACGTTTCAATGACCAATTTTTGATAATGGAAATAGATTGCATCCTTTTGTGAATCAGGTTTTGCTCAGAAGCCTTGGCAACCTTTGCCTTGCTTCTTTTGGGTTTGACACTTTCTTACCCTTTCATTTGGCACTAGCCTTCTTCCCAATGAACCAATAGCACGGGAGAACTTTTCTCCACAATTTTCACTCTGCAGTTTTGAGCATCCCATGCAACTCAGATAGATTCTCTATCCTTCCATGCATGTATAATTCATCACAAACTGATTATAACTTTTAGGCAATGAATTAAGAATGAGATCCGTGGCTAGTCCAATGGGATGGATAGCCAAGTTTCTCAAGGTGCTCTACATAACCTTTCATTTTAGAAAATGAGGACCTCACTTTTGCCCTTCATTCATTTTGCAAGTAGTGAATCAACAATGGTCTTGTACCTCTCTTGCCTAGCTTGCTCTGAAACATGGTTCTCAACTCCACGCCTATCTCATAGGCTTCCAAATGTTTCAAACTTTGTTGGAGTTTTGAACACATAGCAGCAAGCATGAGACAACGTACATCTCTAGAATCATTACCGCTTGTTTCTTGTAATTGTCTCTTTCTGCCCTAGGGGCAGTAGGCGGTGGTTCAGCAGGGAGAGCCCATCGAATGTACAATTATCTCTTGCCTAAGAACAATTCTTATGCTACAGATCCAATCCATAAAGTTAGTACCATTCTCTTCGAGCTTACTTCTCAAGGATCGATCGCAACGACATTGATTGAGTGTTATTAGTCATTATCTACAAATATGCAAAATTTCAAAATTTAATAAGTACCAATTTTCATTAAAGAAATAAATAATGTATTTTTCAAACAAAATACTCCCACTAAATTATATAACCTTCATATAATCCAATGTATAATATAATTTAATTGGGCTAAGATCCAACTTAATTTAACTTTTGAGTCCACGGAGGCGGACCGCTCAAAACTAAATTAGTTAGGTAGACAATCATGTCAATCATATCCCATATGATTCTTAGATACTTTTATGAGATTCTTTGAGAAATCCAATTTCAAAAAACATGTTTAATCTCATCTTTTGCCTAGGCCCAAAACTGTTTTGACGCCCAATTAAGTCTAACCATTTTAAACGCTTAGTTAATGTGTCTCGCTAGGGCGTGCCCACATTATCTATCTTGCTCATACATAAATACATTTAATGCATCTCGCTAGGGCGAATCTACATTAGAGTCACTTATGTACTAACAAGTGTTTTAATCATGGCATGGCAATAAAAGACTTAAAACTTTCTTTGAAGGTTCATCACATATAGCATATAACACATTTATGAGCACATAATATAAACATGTTACACATCAAGTTTAGCCACTAAATTAATCTCATTAATTTAAGCATGATATTTATGTGTCATTAGTTTCTCTATAATTATGAGGATGGGACTATTTCAACTTCGGTTATTATTTCCGAATCAAGACAACAAGAAGTGCGGTCGAACTAAGCCATTAGGCAACCACAATCCCGCACTAATTCAAGAAACAAAGAAAGTAGTCCATGTGTCCGAAACTAAGCAATAGATGGTCTCGATGAACGTAGGCCAATTGCATTCACAATTCCACATGGACCTCCAATCATTGAATCAAGAACTTTGTTTCTCAATTTTAGCAATTATGAACCCTTCATAATTCTAACTTCGTTTTATCTTTGAAACTTTGATTGCGATCAATTTTGGGAAACACAATCTCGATGAACGCAGATTAGCCATCCAAAACTTGAACCAATAAATGAATCACAAGACCAAAACAAATAGGAAAATCAAACCCCAAAATCCACACACAAACCAACTACCCAAAACCCATTCCAGATCAGCAAGTCTGGACTGGTTCTGTTACTGGTTTTGTTGAATTTATCGAAAATTCCATATTCAGATTTTAACAAAAATCAGAACAGATTCTAACGAGCGAGCGCCCGCCTGGTATTGACCGAGCGCGCGCCTGAGCAAGCCTGAAGCAAGCGGCCACCTGGTCTCCAGCGAGCGGGCGCCTGTTTGGTCAGAATGGTACAGAATTTTAAAGTTTGAAAATTTTGTCTCAAAATTATTTTTCCCCGATTATTAAAACTTTGATCTGATCAAAAATCAATAATCAAAATAATTCAGAATCCACCATAATTTTTATTGCGATTGAATCGTGCGATTAAAGTTGCAAAACAATAAACCACATAAAATCACAAAACACATAAGCATCATATATTCCAATATTCATATCATGCAAGGCACATAAACAATTTATATACACATAACATGATCCAAGTATTGAATTAATCAACATGAACGGGACTCTGATACCACTGTTGGGTTTCGTAGTAACATGCGCAGCGGAATATAGCAATTAAAATTTTATGAAACCCAAAGCCATGGATCCGTTCATATGATTAAATCAAATACAACATAATGAATAAAGGAAAAACTAACCCTTGATGACTATCAAAGTTTTCTTTTGGTCTTGGTGGAGAAACTTGAAGCTTTATCACGGACAAAATCACGAACTTTGTAGATGATAAAATTCACCCTCTAGCGGTGTCCACACTTCGAACGAATATCAAGAGGCTCCTTGATCTTGGTTGCTAGACCAATAATTGTGAAACACACTCTCACAATTTAATAAAGAACTATATGGAATTTATTTGTGAATTATTTTGTTCCTCAATCAAGGATATCTTAGAACAAAATAAAATCTCTCTCAAACTCTTTGAGACTCACAAAAGCACTTGTTTTTATGGTCTGGCCGAATTGGGGTTTTTATACACAATTAAGACCTATTTCAAATAGGTAACTTGTGCCAAAAACCTTTCCTAATCGAATTAGGAATTTTTCTGCCGCCAGACCGAGCGCCCGCCTGGTCCATCCCAGGTGCCCGCTTATTTGACCAGAAGGTCTAGATCTTTTAGAATTCATTCAAGCGCCCGCCTGGTCCAACGCAAGCGCCCGCTTGGTTGACCAGGAGGCCCAGAATTTTTCCAGAAATTCCTTTGAGGTCCTTCGACCCTAAATTCCAATATAGTTCTCTTATTTAAGATTCGTTCTATTGTGTGTGACCCTCTAGGATTATACTAAGTTGGCAATGGGCTCAAACATGATCCTATAAGATATGATTAGGTTCTAGCAAACCGTCATACCTACCCAAATAGTATAACTAGATACAAGTTCGCATTCCTTTAGAATATGTCATAATCCCTTTGTCCACGATGTCATTGAACACAAGTCTTGGTCAAACAGTCAACTTGTCTTGTTCAATACTTTCTCGATTCCGAATATGTTGATAATTCAAATGCTATTGATCCAAACAATCCATTTGAGTCCGGCCGAACATTTCATCAACATCATTCCTTCGAGGGGCCCAAGCTTGACATCTCTCCGTGGAGGGACAAATCCATTTAGCTTATTACTCTTCCCAACGGGAATCCGAATATGCCAATCATACCCTTTATAACTACCGTGTTAAGGTAGCGTTTGAATATGTCAAACACAATGTTCATCAAGTGGAAGACTATAATAACTTCATGTCTAAGGATTCAAATGACATAACTAATATGAGATATATGTACGACATAGACCATGACATAAATCTCATACAGCGGGTCATGTCCAGTACCTTGTTCCAAACAAGTACCCATAAATCTAACATGATCATCCCATGATCATTTAGCCTTTATACTAGTGCTTAACAAGTACTAGGGACGGAGATTATTATAAGTAAACATGAACAACAATAATAATCAAAACATCTCTTTATTGATATGAAATAAATGATAACAATTACAACGTTTATTAAACGTGCCTAGGGCACCACTACCAACATAGAGTGCTCTTGAACCTTCTGAATATCACTAGTTGAGATATTATCTCGTACTTGCTCAACTTGATGTTGCTTTTGTCTTGGCTTATTCCTCTTAACAAATTCACTCATTGTTTGTGCGCGAGCCAAAACCTATAGTAATTTATCCAAATCAGATCAGAAAAATAAAAGAAATCAACATGACAAAGAGAAGAAGGAAAGAAAAATGATCGCGAGCAGAAAAATGGTAATTATGAATGAAAACGTATTTCAAATTGTGTCACGACAATATAAGCAAGATTCATGCACACTCATAAATTAAGGTGACTTGTAAGGAGAATAAAGCTTTATCGACGGTAACAACTTTACCAATTTGCAACTGAAAATTAAGGTGACTTGTAAGGAGAATAAAGCTTTATCTAACCGCACCAAAGGAATATCATCAATTGCAAAGGATTGAATTCATTATGCATGTTATGAGGATATAATTCCCATATACAAACATAAAAGCATGCATTTTCTTATCATAAGAAGAGTTTTAGAGTCACAAAAATCAAACATGCCAACTTAAAGCTTAACATAAACAGAATAAAGGGAAACTGTTTAGTGCTTACTGCTTAGTAGCATTAGTGAAATGAAGACACCAATTTAATACACAGAGTCCAGAAGGCTAATCAGTTGAAATTGTCAATAACAACAGTTACTAACATAAAAATCAACCTATAGCCCAAAAAAAGGTTGACCATTGATTTCTGTAATCAGCAAAATCTACAACCACAAGAATAATACTCATTCTCATCCATTATAAGAGTCCTGCTTTATATTTCAGGTTTTTTGGTCAAAAAAGCCCTTTCAAAAAAAAAAAAAGGTAAGCTAATAAATTCATGACATTCAAAATTTGTAAAAGATTAAGGACAACCTTTTACCTTTTTTGTTCGTTGAGTAAAATTTTGCGTTTCCATGTTTCTTGTGATTTCATCTTCATTACCGTCTCCATCATATTCAGAACTTGACTCATCATCTCCTTCTTCCAACAATTCATTGCCCTTTCCACTTTGAAAATCCAAATCACGAGTTTTTTGTTGCAATATCATATTAGCCAAGAACCCAGCTCCTTGAGCAGTCATTATTTCAGCATTCCTTTTCAACTTTTCGTTACGTTGTCGTTCATATTTTGAAATCTGACTTTTTACACCAGAAGTTTTGAGCTTATTACCTTTCATCTGCAAACACCAAAAGGCAGAAAAGTATATAACAAGTCAAATAGTGATGATATGAAAAGAATCAAAATGCAAATTTAAGTTAGAACATGAGATAGAAAATCATGTACACAAGTTAATACCATCAGAAAATTCTCTTGGTGGAATTTGAACAGCATACTGCCAACCCTCTTTATTTAAATTTTCTACGAAAAATACTTGATGTGCTTGAGATGCCAAGATAACACTAAAATAACCATGATAAGATATCTCAATAATGTCTTGTATTGAACCGTAGTAATTGACATCTCCCACTATAGGATTTTTATATTTGGAACTCGCAAAACTATGTGTTACTGCTGTGAGAGTGACTCCAATGTTTTGAGTTACACACTTTGCGTCGCGCTTCACGGTATGAAACCTATAACCATTAACAAAGTACCCTGTATACTTTTTAGCAACATAAGAAGGTCCTTTCGATAACCATAAGATATGGTCTGGGATTATCTCTTGACCTTCTTGAAGTTTTAAATCAACTCTCTCCCTAAACCAATCTATAAAATCCTTGCTGTGGTCCTGAGCACTATTCCACTTTCGTTTTCGTTTGCTGCTTACACACATCTTATGCTCGCTGTGATAAAACAAATTAAAAGAACATATTACTAACATATAATACATAAAAAAAACAAGGAACAAAAAAGAGCTACTGTGCAGTTTGCTATCTTACTTTATGTATGTTTCAACTTCCTCACAATCACAATTGAATAAGACGTAACGATGAGCTTGTGCCCATGTGATATGATCAATCACTTTTCCAATATACTTTTTTTTTTACGTCCTTCCTTTTCCCATGATAGGACGTCCAATCTTAGGAAAAAATGAGAGTGAGACATTAGACTTATTAGCATCAGGTGAGGATATCTTTGGTCGTTTTAGATGTCTAGCAATAAAGACAACACATTTTTTAGCTAGGTATCCTTCAGCCATTGAGCCTTCTGGATGACCCTTGTTTTGAACATCCTGCTTTAACTCTCGCAGATACCTCTCAATTCCGTACATATTCCTTGAACTAACAAGTCCGCCCAACTTAATTTGGTCCACCAAATGTATAGGTAAATGCAACATTATGTCGAAAAAGGTAGGAGGAAAAATCTGTTCAAAAAGGCAAACTATCTCCGAATGAAGTTTGCCAAGATTTCGGGGATCAATAACCTTATTCCATATGCCTTTGAAAAAAGCACAAAGTCTTATTAGTGGAGTAGCAACATCTTTAGGCAATGTTGTCTTAACAGCAATAGGTAGCAAGTAATTCATCATAAAATGAGCATCATGGCTCTTGTAGGCCATAATTTTTCTTTCTTCAACTTGGACACATCGAGCAATATTTGAAGCATAGCCTTGTGGAAACTTAGCATTTTTATGACTTGGCAGAACTTGCGCTTTTCCTCCCGTGACATCCAAAAGCGAGATCTTGGGAAGTCTTCACTACCATCTTCTAATTCTATTGGTTGAAGCTCAGGCGTGATTTGAAGTTCTACCAAGTCTCGATGAGCCGGTACATGATCTTTACTCTTTCTAGGAATGTATAACAACGTCGCAATGACATTATCAAATACATTTTTCTCAATATGCATTACATCGAGATTATGGCGGTTAAAACAATGCTTCTAATATGGCAACTGAAAATATATGGGTAACTTCCGCCAAGGATTTGGACCATCCTCATCACACTTTATTTTCTTTAGTGTCTTGCCAAATTCATTTGGAAAATTAAGCAATATATTCTCAATCTCGGTTCCCTTCAAAGGAATAGGTTCACTTCTTTTCCCACTTCTCCCATCAAAATTCCTCTTATTACGACGCCAAGGGTGAGTAGAATCAAGAAATCTACGACTTGCCCTATAGTAAATCTTATGACTGCAAGGCAACCTCTGAGAATCAGTTTCATAATGGCATAAAGGGCATGCCAAATATCCTTTCGTAGACCATCCAGAGAGCATTGCATAAGCTGGAAAATCATTAACGGTAGTCATCAAAGCTACATGAATGTCAAACCATTGATTGCTTGAACAATTGTAAGTTTCCAGTCCGAACTCCCATAAATCCTTAATATCCTTGATTAAGGGCTGCAAATAGACGTCAATATCATTACCGGGGGAAGAAGGACCAGGGATAAGTAAAGCCAGCATCAAAAACTCTGGTTTCATAATCATCCACGGAGGCAAGTTATAATTGATCAATATAACCGGCCAAGTGCTGTGTGCAATGCTCATTGAGTTGAATGGGATAAATCCATCTGTGGCTAACCCCAACCTCACATTGCGTGGATCCTCAGCAAACTTTGGATACATAGATTCGAAATCCTTCCAAGCTTGGCCATCCACTGAATGTTGTAAAAACTGATCACCTTCACGCCCATTAGTATGCCATGTCATATGCCTTGACGTCTCTTGGCACATAAGCAACCTTTGTTGCCTTTTTTTAATAGGAAATTACCTAAGGATCTTTTGAGGAACCCTATGGATCTTTCCACTTGCTTGTTGTGTGTCATTCTCTGTATCATTTGACTTCCATCTTGGCATCTCACATACATGGCAACTTGTAGCATTTTCATGCTCTTCCCAATACAACATGCAACTATTTGGGCATGCATCTATCTTCATATAATCCAACCCTAACGCTTTTAAAACTTTCTTCGCTTAATTAAAAGACGCAGGCAATTTTGCATCAGGCAACACCTCTCTTATAAGCTCTAATATATCACCAAATGCTCCATTGGTCAGCTTGTGATCACACTTCAAAATAAATAGTCGGATCATGAAGGAAAGTTTCGAATGCTTCTTGCATCCAGGATACAACTCCTCTAGACCTTCTTCAACTAACTTTAGAAACTTTTTTGCCTCATCATTTGGCCTCTCTCTAAAAGCATCACGTGCATCATACAACAAACCTGCCACATCATCATTGAAATCCCCAAGGTTTTGTTGTTCATCTTCACCCACAGTGGATGTTTCTCTTTGGATGTCGATCCCTAGTTCTGACAACTTGTCCATTCTTGGCACGAAACCATTACAAATTAGGTGATCTCTCACAACATTCTCATCACACCAATAACGATAATGGAATCATTCACATGGACAGCAAATTTGATTTCCTTGAGACTTGGTGGAAAAAGCCTTTTCAATATATTCATTGACTCCTCGTTCATATACCTCACTCCATCTAAGAGCCATCCACCACTCCTTAATTCCACTATCCATTTCTTCAAGGTAACAATAAACACACTTTCTCTAATAAAAAACTACTGCATCAAAACAAGTATAACAAGATTTTAGAGTACCTTTAAAACATATAGGTAGTGGCTGGAAATATGAAGCTGAAAACAAATAAGGGGAGAAAAAAAGTCCTACTACTTGAAAATATCCTACCCTAATAAACTAAATTAATTCCAAGCCCCGTCATGAAAAGTACGTATACACCCAAATTCCATATGATTTGCACATAAGCTAGACACTGTGGTCATATATACAAGGTGCTTTGAATTATAAAGGGAAAAAAAAAACTAGTATCCTACACTAACAATACAAAACCCATATAAATTAGCAAAAATAATCAACTACTTTGTTCTTCAAGTAGTATAAATTAACGTGCATATCATGTGAAACCCCTCACAAACAAATTATCACTACCTCCATCCCAAAATGATATTCATACTTTTTTGCCATTATTACGAAGGAACCTTGATCAATAATTTTAAGTTGATTTAATTAAACTAATGAATTGCTAAAACTTGTTATTGAGACACCATCAACAAGAGAAAATTTTGGGGGAAACTAGTTTCTCCATAATTTATAAAAAGTCTTGTTTTTATAGGGGTTAAAGTTTAGGGTTTAGGGGTTAAGATTTAGGGTTTAGGCCCTTTAAGGATTAAGGCTTAGAAAAAATGGACTTCTTATAACTTATGGAGGAACTAGTTTTCCCCAAAACCAACTCCATCAACAATACTATCAATAACAAGGTTTAGATTTTAATTAGTACTTTTAAATAAACCAAAAATAATTGCTCAAAGTTCATTCGAAATAATAGCGAAAAAAGTAGCAAAAAAGGTAGGAAGATCATTTTGGAACGGAGGGAGTATTTTTTTTAACTCAAAGAATCCTCAATCCTTGACTCTGAATTAATCATAAAGGTCATACCAGTTCAATCGAACATGCATGTTGTTTTGGTCAAATTTCTCAATTTAACTTTAAATAAGATAATTGGGCACAATGGAATGTAATTGTTAAGGAATCAAAGAAACAAATGAACACAAGAATTTTAACGAGGAAAGCCCTTGAACAAGTGTTCGCCGGCACAAAACCTCGGGGAAGAAACTTCGTTAGTATTGAATATGAGATCCGAAGAATACAAAGTAAATTCAAAAGTTGAAGTATTGCGTGAGTGTGTGTTTACAAGTGTGTTATCACTCTACTTATACTATGAATTAAGCTGAAGAGTGGAGGATTGAGTGCCCATAATTTTCGGCCTGGATGCCTATGATTCTCGGCCTGGTGGTTATTCTTCTTATCACTTCGCTTTTGTGATAGGCTTGACTTGGTCTCTTTGGAGTAAATCGTGGTATATTATTGTTTTCCCGTTGATAAGTGTTGGCCCTGAAAAATAGGATTAACAATAATACATAAAATGCGTGTAATTAACTGATACCTAAACGGGCAGCAACCTGGAGACTCAAGGTATTCTGACATGTTGATCACGATCAAGATGCTAAAATTTCCACCCCAAAAATTGCCCCTGATTTTTTGAAAATTTGAAGAAGGTAATTTTAAGTTTTTGGAAAATCATCTCCTTAGATTACGAGTAGTGGGGGACTCTTCAGTGGTTGAGATAGGCGGTTTTTAGAGCAGTTGAGTGTATATAGGAGTCTAGTTTTGAGGGAGTCTTGTCAAAAATAAATATCCATCATAGACTTCATTTACTTCATCAGTGCCAGAGGGAGAAAAGATATTGCTCTTTAGTTTTCCGGTGAGTTCCAAAAGAACCCCTAAAACTTCTCCCTTTTTCCGGCAAAAAATCTCCATGGCCGCCGCACTACCACAAGGTTTTCTCTGTCTACAGTTAATAAAAATCCATGAAACCGAAAAATGCATCTTGGAGGCTGCGCAAATCGAAGCCCTAAAACCCAAATTCCCCAACACTGCCTTGTTCATGCCCTCAAATCCAGATTTGGCCGCCGATTGTGTCTCTACTGAATGGATTGCCTTTCCTGAATATCCCTTTGAAATAGGTTTGTCATTCATTTTTTCGCCTTTGATTTCCCGCTTCTTTCAAGTCACCGGCCTTGCTTTTACCCAACTTATGCCAGTAGGATGGAGAAATCTGGTAACTCTTGACAGGTTGAGTGCTGATCTCAAGTTGAAAGTGGGTTTGGAAGAGCTTGCTTTTTGTTATTTTCTCAGATCTCATGGTCCCCATAGATATGGGTTTAGGGCCAAGACTAAGGTTTATAGTTTGGTAACAGAATCTACTGACCAAGACAGGGATTGGAAAAGGAGATTTTTCCATGTAAGGAGGGACAGCTTGCAAGGAGTGGATGGCTTCTTTTTGATTTGGAAACAAGATGGTAGGGTCTACTTCTTCAAGTGGTAATTTTCTTTTGATTTGCTCTTTATACTTACTTTATCATACCCCTGTTTTGTAGTTGGTAAGCTTGATGACTTATTCCCAAAACGAGATGACACTTTGAGGAATGCTGAAGCTGTTTGTTTAGAACCTGCTGATAAGAGAAAGTTTGTGCGTCCCAGAGTTTTTGGCAAGGTTGAAAGCGCCAAAGAAGAAGTTGCGCAAACTATGTCATCTGGTAAGACCCTCTTACCTGCAAAGTAGTTATTTGAAAATAGCTCATACTCACAATATATTAATAAAATTGTTTTTGTCACAGCTACTCAGTCTGATAACCCTTTTGGCGCGAGTAGCCTGTTAGCGAGGTTCAAGAAGCCCAAGGTTGAAGAGGTCAAACAAGCTGTTGGCTCGTCAAAGCCCAAGTTGTTTATTGGTGACCCGATTTTATTTAAGAAGAGGAAGGCAGAGGTTGTGAATGTGGATGACTCTGATTCCATAGTAGCAGGGTTATTGACTAAGGTATGAGTATTTAAATAAAAAGTTTTGAGAGTTCGTAATTATGAAGTGATAATATATCTTGTATTTCGATAGATTCAGGATGCCTCTAGCATGTTGGCCAAAGAAGTTGAGTTATGGAAGATAAAAGTTGCTGAGATCAAAGCTGAGAATGGTAAGATTTAAAAGGAAAAAGATGTTGTAATTAAGAGTAGGGAAAATAAGATTAAGGACTTGGAGATGGAGATTGTGGGTTTAAAGGCTGAGCTAGATGATGTTGACAAGAAGAAGATGGAGGAATTACACATGCAGAAGGAATACTATGTTAAAGAAGCTGGGCGCACACTCTTTGAAGCCAGGATCCAGATGATAGAAGAGTATCTTGCTGGCAAGGCAGTCGAATGGAACCTAGAAGAGGAAAGGGCTTCTTTGAGAGGAATTGATGGGCCCACATTTGAAGCCGGTGAAGTGAGCTCCAAGCTTCAAGATGTTGATCATGTAGATCAGGCTGAAGAGAAGGCTGACAAGGACTCAGATGTCGAAGGTAAGTAACCCCACTATCTGCAAGATGTTAGCACTATAAACAATTTCTTTCTCTGTTTTTATGGTCTTTGTTTTAAAATAGAGGGGGTGTCCTCTAAGACAATTAGTATCTTCTTAGGATGTAATGGTGTTTGTTATTTCGGACATGTTTCTAGTTGTAATGCGGTCTACTCATGCTTGGTGATAGCATGGGTTAGGCTTTTCTGGATATTTTATGTTTTAAAATAGCTTGGTTAGTTGAACTATTGGTGCAATGGTTATGTAAATCTTAAAGTGATGCTAAGAGTTGCATCAAAAAGTGTTCTTAGAAAAGTAGCATTTTAGGAAAGAACATTAGTATTGTTCTAACGTTAAAAATTGGAAAGATGTTTAAACTCTTTGTCTTTGGTAACATGTGAATGCTACAACCAATTGTAAACGACTTGAGTTCACAAGTTGTTTAAGTGCAAGAAGGAAATCAGTACGTAATAAATAATTACGGTGGCCATCTTCCTACTTAAACAAATGCGAAAAACGTGCGCATGGGCGAAGGTGTATGAACCTTAAACTTATGAAAGATGCATAATCTTTTAACATTTGAAAGGTGAAAACCTTTACAACTTGAGTGCAAAGTTCTAGGAAAAGATGCATAAAATTCACCATTAAAATACTTACTTGTTTATTTGAACTATTCAAACTTTCATCCAGCATTTTGCGAACAGGTTAACGACCTTCATCCTAAATAACTTAAGTTGTTAACATATTGAACACGTTGACCATGTTGCCCTAAGTCAAAGTTTTGAGTATCCTTGCAAAACAAACATATGTTAGGGGTGGGTGTTAGCTTAGCTAACACCCCTCTGATGCATAAGTTAGTAAGTGTTCAAAAAAAAGAAAATAAATAAATTGAAAATAATAGAATTGAAATAAAGCTTAATTAAATCATACCTGATTCTTTGGAATTGAATGAACAAGCTACAACTTACATATAATATGCTTTAAGATGGATTGCATTCCAGCTTCTTGGTATTCTAGAACCATCCAAGGTAGAGAGCCAATATGCACCCTTACCAGCTTCTGCATCAACTAGATAGGGACCTTCCCACTTGGCCGCAAGTTTGCCAGCATTCAGCTCCCTTGTGTTTTGGAAAACTTTTCTGAGCACCATGTCTCCAACTTGGAATCTTCTAACACGGACATTCTTGTTGTAGGCCTTAGCAATTCTCTGCTGATATGCCGCCATCCTGATCTTGGCTAAGTCTCTTAGTTCATCAATAGTATCAAGATCTTCTGCAAGTATAATCTGGTTGTCCTCTGGAGTTATTAAGCCATATCTGGCTGTTGGGATAGAGAATTCAGCCGGAATTACAGCTTCAGTTCCATAGACCAAGGAGAAAGGGGTCGGGCCAGTTGCATTCTTAGGGGTTGTCCTATCTGCCCATAATACAAGCGACAACTCTTCAGCCCATCTTCCTTTCTTTTGATCAAGACGTTTATTCAGGTTGTTCACGATCAACTTGTTGCTTGATTCTGCTTGACCATTGGCTTGAGGATGTACTGGTGTAGAAGTAATCAACTTGATTCCCCATCTTGTACAGAAATCTTGCGTCTTCTTGCTAATGAACTGGGAACCATTATCACAAACAATTTCAGACGGGACTCCAAACCTGCTGATGATGTTTCTCTTCAAGAATGAGATCACTTCTTTATCTCTAACTTGAACAAAAGCTTCCGCTTCTATCCATTTTGAGAAGTAATCAGTCATGGCCAACATGAACACTTTGCCCCCTGGTGCCTTGGGAAATTTCCCAACAATGTCCATTCCCCACTGCATGAAAGGCCAAGGTGATAATATAGGGTGAAGAGGTTCAGCAGGTTGGTGTAAGATGTTGCTATGTCTCTGACAAGCATCACATTTCTGAGCATAACTGATGGCATCCTAACGCATAGTTGGCCAATAGTATCCAGTTCTCAATGCTTTAGAAGATAGGGACTTGCCCCCAGAATGATTGCCGTATTCGCCTTCATGTAGTTATCTTAAAATTTGTTCAGCTTGTTGGGGATCTAAGCATCTCATGTACAAACTTGTAAATGACTTACTAAATTGTACATTATCAATTAATACAAATCTTGATACCTTCATCCTGAAAGCTTTCGTATTTTTGATATCTTATGGCACTGTTCCCTCCTGCAAATATGTTATTATGGGCAGTGTCCAAGATGTCTCTTTTGTCGAGGGGCTAACCGATGCATCTGGTTGATCATCAACTTGGTTCGTCTCAGTCTGGTCAATCGCAGGATGTAGGATGTGAATTATAGGTATGGCATTATTCAACATGCTTCTGCAACTTGATCCCAAATTGGCTAGTGCGTCAGCCTCAGCATTCTCATCCCTTGGAATTTGTTGGAAAGTAAATTCTGCAAATTGTTCAGCCAAGGACTTAACATGTTGTAGATAAGTCAACATCCTGCTATGCTTCGCTGTATAAGACCCATTGAAATGGTTAACCAGCAACAAGGAATCACTATAAACATTGAGATATTTAACATTTAAACTTAAAGCAGTAACCAAACCCATGATGAGGGCTTCATATTCAGCCTCATTATTTGTAGCCTGGAACTCACAAGCTACAGCTTGAGGGATCAACTCCCCATGAGGGGATCTCAAGACAATGCCCAAGCATTTGACTCTTGCATTTGATGCTCCATCTGTATAAAGCGTCCAAAATCTAGGAGAGTCTGAACCTTCAGGTTGTTGGACTTCGAGTTCAACTTCAGGTTGAAGGTCAGGGCTGAAGTCTGCCACGAAGTCGGCCAAGGCTTGTGACTTGATTGCAGTCCTTGCCTCATAATGAATATCATATGTACTAAGTTGAACAGACCATTTTGCCATCCTGCCTGACATCTCGGGTTTTCTTATCACGTTCCTGATAGGATAGTTAGTCCTCACAATAATAGGATGAACTTCAAAATAATGGCGCAATTTAATTGAAGCAGTTATTAAAGCAAGAACAAGTTTCTCAAGATGGGAATACCTGGTTTCAGCATCTAATAGGGACTTACTTACATAATAGACATGAAGTTGTGTACCACCTTGTTCTCTTGCCAAGACCGCGCTGACTGCATTTTCTGATACTGAGAGGTACAGGTGCAAAGCTTCACCAGTTTCTGGCTTGGAAAGTAGAGGAGGAGTTTCTAAATAATCTTTAAGCTGGTTGAAGGCTGCTTCGTGTTCTTCTGTCCACTGGAATGATTTTTTCTTCCTTAACACATCGTAGAACAACCTACACTTGTCAGATGATTTGGAGATGAACCTGGACAGGGCCGCCACCTTGCCTGTGAGCTTTTGCACTTCTTTAATATTCCTTGGAGACTTCAAGTTGATAATTGCTGTTATCTGTTCAGGACTTGCTTCTATGCCTCTTTTGGTTACCATGTAGCCCAAGAATTTCCCAGCCTTAACACCGAAGTTGCATTTTGATGGGTTCAGCTTCATGTTGAATGCTTCCAGGATGTCAAAAGCTTCTTTCAGATCTCGTGCATGATCTTCAATACACTTAGACTTCACCACCATGTCGTCAATGTATACTTCCATAGTTCTCCCAAGCTGGTTCTTGAACATCATGTTGACTAGTCTTTGGTAGGTTGCCCCCGCATTCCTTAACCCAAAAGGCATGACAATGAAGCAATATATACCATCTGGAGTGATGAATGCCGTATCTTCCTGGTCTGAGGTTTCCATCTGAATCTGCTGAAATCCTGAATAAGCATCCATAAAGGTTAAGACCTCATGGCCGGCTGTTGCATCAACTAGGGCGTCAATGTGAGGCAAAGGAAACGGATCTTTAGGGCACGCCTTATTCAAGTCCGTGAAGTCCAAACAGACTCGCCACTTCCCATTCTTCTTTTCTACAACCACCACGTTGGCCAACCATCTTGGGTAATCAACCTCTCTGATCATGTTGGACTTCAGCAACCTTTCTACCTCTTCTCTAATGATATGATTGCGTTCATGAGCGAATTTCCTTCTTTTCTGGTGAACAGGTTTGGCATTTGGGTCAATGTTCAACTTGTGGGTGATGACATCCTTGCTGATTCCGGTCATATCTTCATGCTTCCAAGCAAAGCACTTCATCCTGCTTCTCAAAAACTCAATGATCTCTGCTTCTATTTCGGGAGGTAAATCTGCGCCTATAAGAACTTTGACATCGGGATTAGAGGAATCCAGTTGCACCTCCTTAATATCAAACTCTGCAGCTTCAAGTACATCTCGTGCCTTTCTCTGTAATTGCTATGCTTGCCTAGGACTGCTTGCTGCCTTCATGGACACCTTGTAACATTCTTTAGCAGTCTGCTGATCTCCTGACACCTTGACTACCCCCCAAGGTGTTGGCAACTTGAGACACTGATGGTAAGTTGAAGGGACAGCTTTCACATTATGAATCCAGGGTCTACCCAGGATGATGTTATAACAAGACTGCCATTCTATCACGCAAAACTTCTCCATAGAGTTAATCCCTTCCACATAGACTGGGAAAATGATCTCCCCAAAGGTATGCTTCGTCTCCCCACTGAATCCAACCAAGACAGATGAGCTCTTAGTTACATTCTCAAGTGGGATCCCCATTCCTTTCAGGCCATCAGTCGTTACTATGTTAACTGAACTTCCATTATCAATCAGGATGCGCCTCACCAAACAGTTTGCAACTTGTAGTCTTACAACCAAAGCATCGTGATGTGGATCCTGGATGGTAGCCTTGTCATCTTCATCGAAATATATTTCTAATCCCCCATCCTTTCTGGCTGATCTTGAGGGTAAATAGGATCTGTCCTCCTTTGCTTCTGCAGCATGACGCTTGGCTGCTGAATAGGTGGTACCACATATGTCTGAGCCTCCACTGATCATGTTGACCACTCTGGTTGCAGGTGGATGAGGCAGTGGATTCTCAGTTTGCTTCTCCTGGTCACCTGTATGATCTTCAGTACGTCCACGCCTTCTACCAAGGAGCTCTTTGAGGAGACCCTTGGACAACAAGTGGCTAATCTCATTCCCGAGTGCGATACAATTTTCAGTAGTGTGCCCAAAATCTTCATGATAAGCGCACCACTTGGATTTGTCTTTCCAAATTGAAGGCTTGTCTGCTTTCTTGGGCCATCTTACTTTTTCACCCAGATTGTCCATGGCATTGATCAACCCTGCAATATCAACAGAGAAACAATAGTCATCAATTCTAGGATAGGATGAATCATCATCTTCATTATTATCATCAACAACATGAACTTTAGAAGAGTCGGGTTTAGAGTAGGGTTTGCCCCTATTAGATCTGGCATGAGATGTTTCCATCTTGACACCAGAATGGGGTGAGTCAGTTCTGCCAATGGAGGGCCCTGAGGTTGCATTCTTCTTGTTTGACTTGTCTTGAAGCAACTTGTCCTCTTCTAGCCTAATAAACTTGGAGGCTCTGGTCCTGATCTCGTCCAACCTCCTGCATGGTGTCATTACTAGATCATCGTAATAAGGGGAGTCCTTCTTAAGTCCCATCCTGAATGCTTCGATTGCTGTTATAGTGTCCAGGTTGGGGATATTCACCACCTCTCTGTTGAACCTGCTCAGGTAGTCTTTAAGTGTCTCGTCAGGTTGCTGGATCACCCTGTAAAGGTCACTGGTCAGTTTTTCAAATACCCTGTTGCATGAAAACTGATTAGTAAACAGGTTGATAAGTTGAGCATATGATCCAATGGAACCCAATGGCTAACTAATAAGCCATCTCAAAGCTGCTCCCGTAAGAGTCGAACCAAAACCCATGCAAAATCAAGCTTCCTTGTACTGAGGTGGAATATGGACGACATCCATCTTTTCCTGATACAATGCAACATGTTCGGCTGGATCCGTAGTCCCATCATATTGCTTCATATGGGGTGGACTGAACTTCTTCGGTATGACCACGTTGGCTATGGCTGGAGCGAAGCGAGACTCATTGTAGCATGTTGGAGATGCCTGGTTGTGTGGCATAGTCATCCCTGGCACACTCATGACTAATTCTTTCAGCTCCTGCATTTGACGGCTTAGCTGACTACCTGCAACATTGTTAGCAGTAGCAAATTGACAATTATTAAGATAATCAAATTCAAATTGAGGATTAAGACTCCCTGTCTCCACTGAAGTAGGAGTTACGAGTGTAGTTGAGGCAGGAGTAATAGTCTCAGGATTGACTATCGTGCTGTTGGTGGTCAGGTTGGTTGTCGGCGTGAATCCAGCAAGTCCAAATGATCCAGCAACATTGCTCCCAAAGGTTAGCCTTCTGGGCTGATATGGAGAGTACAGGCTGGAAGGTGCATCTGGTGCAATGGATTGGAAGATGCTAGGCAAGCCAGTTTGTTGTACTGCCGACGCCCCACCTTGAAGAGAGGTCACCTCACGCTGCAATCTGGAAACTTGATTCATCAGCATGGTGGAAGTATCATTCTGAACTTGAATCTGGTTCCTCACTTCCCGCAGCATGGAAGTCAAGTTGGAGGCTATGTCAATAGGGATCTCTTGATTTGCGGCAGTGGATAATCCATCCTGACTCTGGATCGTTGACGAAGCTGGGATTGTTTCCACCGTTGACCTCAAACCAACTGAAGACATGGCTGAGGACATAGCAGTCGACATCTCAGATTCCTTAAACAATTATAAGACCAAAGTTTCCCATGGACGGCGCCAAATTGTTTTGGTCAAATTTCTCAATTTAAATTTAAATAAGATAATTGGGCACAATGGAATGTAATCGTTAAGGAATCAAAGAAACAAATGAACACAAGAATTTTAACGAGGAAAGCCCTTGAACAAGTGTTCGCCGGCACAAAACCTCGGGGAAGAAACTTCGTTAGTATTGAATATGAGATCCGAAGAATACAAAGTAAATGCAAAAGTTGAAGTACTGCGTGAGTGTGTGTTTACAAGTGTGTTATCACTCTACTTATACTATGAATTAAGCTGAAGAGTGGAGGATTGAGTGCCCATAATTTTCGGCCTGGATGCCCATGATTCTCGGCCTGGTGGTTATTCTTCTTATCACTTCGGTTTTGTGATAGGCTTGATTTGGTCTCTTTGGAGTAAATCGTGGTATATTATTGTTTTCCCGTTGATAAGTGTTGGCCCTGAAAAATAGGATTAACAATAATACATAAAATGCGTGTAATTAACTGATACCTTAACGGGCAGCAACCTGTAGACTCAAGGTATTCTGACATGTTGATCACGATCAAGATGCTAAAATTTCCACCCCGAACACATGTAACCCACTCAAAATAAAAATTAAAAATCCCTAACTTTTTATGACTAACAATACAAAACCCACAGAAAGTATCCACCACAACTATGGCATCAATGATCATTCACTGGGAAACTAACGTGTCATCCAAAAAATCTATGTAAAATCCAATCAACTACAAAAATCTATCAATCCAAAAGGGAGTGCATCTTCGTTCAATCAGACTAAGCCAACCAAGAACCAATATTTAATCGAATGCTAACAAATTAAATTCAATTAAAGCGTACTTCCATCATAAAATGCAAAATCAACCTAAGTTGGAAACAAAACAAAAACAGTAAGAAGAGGGAATGAACTGGAAATACAGTAGCACGACAATAGAAAATCCTAAATTTTGATTGATTTAAAATTTAGGTTTTCTTATTGTGGATTAGATTTAGGCTTCATAACAACAAAAATGATTGAAATTGTAGTTATTTAAATAGAGATTAAAATTTAGGGCTTCACAAATAGCAAAGATTGGAATCCCTAAATAAAGATTGAAGGAAGAAGAATATACCAGAGCAGATTGAAGAGCCGTGGTGGTCCTGGAGGCTGGAGGGCGGAGGACGGACGTCGGACAGGAAGGCGCGAGGTCGAGGTTGCTTCCGGCTAGTCACCGTACCCATGTTCTCTGGCTGGTTTGCTAATTGTGAGTGATAGTTATTTTCTTTTTCTTATGCGGCGTGTAAGTTGGGAGGAGGGCTGTGGGTACTACGTCTTTTAACAGGAAAGGTTAAAAAGAAAAAAGTAAACAGAAAAAAATTAAGGTGGGGGGAATTATGGATGGTGCCTTAGCCAGGAGGAATTCCCGGGCATCTAAAAAAATTAGGGAAAATACCCCGCCCAATATATTGCTAATTGGGCCTAACCCATTAGATGCAACGGCATTTTTATATGTGTTGCATTAGTTATTGACTAGTTTCATTAGAAGAATCTAATGCAACACCAGATAACTTAAGGCAATGCTTAGATCAACGTTGTTACAATAACTCAAATAACTATTGCATTAGAGGAATTAATGCAACGCCATTCTTAAATCGTTGCATTAAATGCGTTGCATTTATTTAAAAATGTAGTAGTGAATAACTCAACGACCTCAAAACTCGAGTAGAAGGGGAAGTAGGTCAACACTCTGAAGTATACGCTACGGTTCTGTACGCCCGCTTCAAGAGAGAGATAGAAGAAAAATTCATGACCCGACTACGAACACAAAAGGAATTCTTCGACAAAGAAATTAAATTTCTCCAAAATCAGTTGCTAGCCCGAGAAGAGGAGGTCAATGCACTTCAAAAGGGCTTACTCATGCAAGAGGAGTACTACGAAAAGAAGATAAACATGCTTCAAGCATGTCCACAAGCTCAAAAAGAATGTTACAAGATGGAAGTTGAATCCAAAACTAAAGAAAGGCAGAGAACCTATAGCAAACTAGAAGGTATCACTCAAGAAGAACTGTTCGATATACTCGTAGAATCCGGAAAGGTCGCGCCAAGGAAGACTCCTACCACTCCAAGGGAACTCCCTGAAAATCATGCTCACCACCTCTACTGCAAGTTCCACCAGTTTAGTGGTCATGATACCAACTCTTGCAACCACCTCAAAGACGTGATCCAAGATCATATAGACTCTAAGCAGCTAGGGGTTCCTAATGTAGTGACAAACCCCCTCCCAACTACGGGAGGAGGGATCAATGTAATATAAATAGCTAGTAAGGAAGAGGAGACTACTCGCCTAGTCCCAAATATGGGCGCGAGCACTACAGATTTTAATAATGAAATTCCTTTCTGCACATGTTGTCTTGTAACCAAATACTAAGTGGGAAAAATAACAACTTTGTAGGTGAGGGGGAAAACTTGCCATACTTCATGTTCCCTAAACCATGGGTCGACCATAGGGGGAAGCACCGACCGGGCTTTGAAATATTCAATGACTGTGATCCGTACTCACTTGAAACAGAACCGATGCAATTCTCGTGACTACCTTGAGAATTAGGGGGTGTCAAGGCCGAAACATTCAGTGAGTGGGACTTTGTGTTGGGAGAAGACCTATTGTGCCAATTTCTCAACCTTTACAAGCTAGAGGACACTCAGATCAATGCAATAGACAAGGGGGACGCTCTGAACCAAGACTACACTGAGCTCATCAAGAAGTGTGATGAGCCCATCCAGAACTGGTACACAACTGGGGGACCCATATCAAGTGAAGACTTCCTGATCCAAGAATTAGGATGTACTCCCCATCCCCATAGAGAAATAAAATTTGTAACTCTTAACTTAGAGTCAGATACCGCTACCGATGAGCTCACCCAAGAGGACTTGGATACCATCGCGGAACGTTTATTCCCCTACTTTCTTAATGAAAACATAGATCTTTCCGAGTATCGTGAGATTGCTAGCGCCATAAATGATGAATTAACTAATAACTCTAACGAATTGGATAATAATGAGTCATATGACGAGATAGATCAAGAAAATGAACAAATCTTAAAAGAAATTAATAAGCAAGTAGGCCATCGTGGCGGAAATGGTCCTATTGATGCCGAAGAAATGCAAACAGTTAATCTGGGGATGGACGATGATCCGAAAGAGACCAAGATTGGCAGTTTCTTCAAGGGGGAAGACCGACAAGCCCTCATAGCGCTTCCCTGAGAATTCGTGGATGTGTTCACTTGGTCCTACAAAGATATGCCGGGGCTAGCCAATTCGATTGGTGAACATAAGATACCACTACTTCCTGATTCGAAGCCAGTCAAGCATAAACTCCACAAAATTAAGCCAGAATGGTCGGTACAAGTTAAGCAAGAGATAGAGAAACTCCTGAGTGTTGGTTTCATCAAAGTGATAGAGTATCCAACCTGGTTGTCTAATACTATGCAGGTTTCCAAAGAAAATAGAAATGTCCACGTCTGTGTTGATTTCTGTGATCTCAACAGAGCATCTCCGAAAGATGATTTTCCTCTTCCCAACATAGACATGCTCATTGATAATACCTCAAAATATGAATTACGTTCATTCGTAGACGGATTCGCCGGTTACAACCAGATCCTCATGGCCGAGGAGGACCAACACAAAACAGCGTTCACTACACCTTGGGGGACGTTCTGTTAAACAGTCATGCCATTCAGACTCAAAAATGTTGGAGCCACTTATCAGAGAGTTGTAACTGCTCTTTTCCATGACATGATACATAAAGAGATGGAGGTGTACGTTGATGACATGATCATACACTCCAAAGGCTCCGATGGATAGCACTTTATCAACCTCAGAAAATTCTTTGAAAGGTTGAGACACTACAAGATGAGACTTAATCCGGCCAAGTGCACATTTGGGGTAGTGAAAGGAAAAGTCCTTGGGTAAATGGTCACCGAGCGTGGTATAGAAGTGGATCCCGCTAAAATCAAAGCCATCATTGACATGCCTCCACCTAAGATGCAAAAAGAAGTCAAGGGATTCATGGGTCGCCTTCAGTACATTAGTCGTTTCATTAGTCAGCTCACGACGATGTGTGAGCCCATTTTTAAGCTCCTCAAGAAGAATGCATCCCTAGAATGGACCGAAGAATGTCAAGAAGCCCTCAAAAAGGTCAATGAGAACTTGGTAAACCCGCCAGTATTGCTACCACCACATAAAGATAAACCATTGACCTTGTACCTCACAGTCAATGACACTACACTAGGGGATATGCTAGCATAAGAGCAACCCGATTCGAAGAAAGAGAATGTTGTGTACTTTGTCAGTCGTCGCTTCCAAGGGGATGAATTGAATTACTCTGCATTAGAAAAGTCGTGTGCTGCACTGGTATGGGTAGCTGAGAGACTAAAGCCGTACATGGAAGCGTTTCCTGTACAACTGATTGCCCAAATGGACCCAATAAAATACATCTTTGAGAAGTCGCATGTCTCCTCTAGAATAGCCAAGTGGTACTTTATGCTCGCGGAGTACGATATCACTTACATCACACAGAAATCCATAAGAGGAAGGGTCTTTGCTGATCATTTAGCCGAATTTCCATGTGATGAAGAGAAGGGGGAAGACCCGTGATTCCCCGATGAGGACATCATGGCAATAGCAACAAATAAGTGGCAATTATTTTTCGATGGTGCAGCCAATAAACGGGGATATGGTATTGGCATTTTACTAGTAGACCCTTCAGATTTCTACACTCCACTCACAATCCGCCTTGACTTTGAGGCCACTAACAATATTGCCGAGTACGAAGCTTGCATAGCGGGGCTTGAAGCAGCTTTAGAAAGAAATGTGACCGAACTAGAAGTATACGGAGATTCACAACTTATAATCTATCAGTCACTCAGAAGTGGAAAGGTACAAGATCCTACACTCCAGAAATATAATGACCATCTCCAAGACTTGGTCAAACAGTCAAAGAAGTCACTTTCTACTATCTTCCTAGAGATAAGAACCGCTTAGCAGACTCGCTAGCCATGCAAGCGTCACTAGTGGAGATTCCTGAATAGACTGAAGTTAAAACCTTCAAAGTCGCGAGGCGAATGACTCATTCTTATCACTCGATCATAGACTTGCATGACTACAAAGAGGCATGTGACTCTGTTTTTGTAAATACCTTAGACGATAAGCCTTGGTATTATGATGTATGGCATTTCCTCCTAGACGGGACATTCCCATCAGACACATCACCTAAAGCAAAGATTGCTCTCAAACGGTTTGCCTCCCAATTCGTTATTATAGGTGATCGCCTCTACAAGAAACACCACAAGCAGTGTCTACTCTGTGCTGATGAGCACGAAGCCGTAGAAATCATGGATCAAGTCCATCAAGGAGTCTGTGGAACCCACATGAATGGCAATATGCTAGCAAAGAAAATTATCCGACTAGGATACTATTGGGCTACAATGGAAGCTGACTGCACCCGAGATGGTTAGAAATGCCACAAGTGTCAGATACATGCCAACTTACAACACGCACCACCGTCCGTGTTATGCCCCATGACATCCCCTTGGCCATTTTCTACATGGGGAATAGACGTCATTGGCAAAGTCTCGCCGACAGGTCACAATGGGCATTCATTCATGTTAGTCGCCGTTGATTACTTCACCAAGTGGATCGAGGCTCAAACGTACAAAGTCTTAAATGCCAAAAAGGTGGCTGAGTTCATTAAGACCAACATCATATGCCGATATAAGGTACCTCATGAGTTGATATTTGACAATGGCACGTACTTTGAGAAATAATGTTACAAACTGCTTGCAGAGTACAAGATAGAGAGACATAAGTCATCACCGTACCGACCACAAACCAATGGAGCAGTCGAAGCTGATAACAAAACCATAGAGACCATCATTAGGAAAATGGCTAAGACTGGCAGCGACTGCCCAACAAGCTACCTTTTGCACTCTGGGGCTATTATACTTCGATCCGTACTGCCACCGGTGAAACTCCATACGCCCTAGCCTATGGGATGGAAGTAGTGTTACCAATCGAATTAGAAGTACCATCACTAAGGGTTCTCCTCGAAAACCAAGTGAATAAAGTCGCCTGGTTGAACAGCCGTTATGAACAACTAGACCTGCTAGATGAACGATGACTTTAAGCCGCCGAGCATATCCAAGCATATTAATGGAGAATGGCCCGAGCATTCAATAAGAAAGTCAAATCTAGAAACATCAAAGAAGGGGACCTTGTCCTACGCGAACATCATCCTGGACCATTCAATCCTATGGGAAAGTGGGGACCAAGATGGATAGGCCCTTACATAGTCAAGAAGATCTTCTCCGGAGGAGCGGTACAACTCGCAGATCTAGATGGAGATCAATTGCCGAAGCCCGTCAACATGGACAAGCTGAAGAAGTACTATTCATAGCTCCATCCCCTATTTCAAAAAAAAAATATATAGTAATAATAAAGGCACGAGAAAAGAGGCCCGCTAGATGAAAACCTGAAAGGGCAGTCTAGGCAAAAATCAGGGTGTGCATATATATATATATATATATATATATATATATATATATATAATATAGGGGACAGTCTCGTACGAGACACCAATGTCACGTAGGAGACATGTCAGTCAGCAGACATATTTTTCTCTTTCATAAACAAGAACTACGATGACCTGAGCTCTTTATTTAATTGATGTAAAAGGAGAACGTAGGCAGCCTTTTGGTCCGGTCTATTCAATAAATAAAATCAAAATCTTGTCTTCTTATTAATTGAATGCATTTCAAGAAAGCAATAGGGAAATTTCTAACGTGAATACCAACTTGCAAACGAAAAATAAAATACTAAAAGTCTAAACATTGTTCGATCTATGGCAATCTCTCAATACTCCTAAGGATCTATTTCTTCCTCACCTAGTAGGGGCTTGACCACGGTCCGCCTTGTCATTCCTCTTCCTCTTGTACAAAGGTATCTCAAAACCGGGAGGAACGTCAAGTCTACTGAACACCGGGGGAGTCAGTCTTGCAAACACATGAGGCCTATCCAGAGCTTGAAATTTACCGGGAAGTCCGTTTGCTCTCTTCTCGTAAAAGTCACTATCCAGAAAATCTTGAGTGGCATCTACTCTAACATTAGAAGGATCCTCCTTAGCTTCATTCTTCCTCAAATTCAAGCTAGGCTCGAATTGGTCCCCCAACAGAGAGCGGCGAATCTCATCAATACCCTCAACACCGGGACGGAGTTCTTTCAGGAACCAATCCAAATATTTATCCGACAAATAGATGCTCCCTCCATCATGACGAAGATTGGTCCAACGATCCATAGTGGTGCCTAGCCCCCAAGCGCGAGCCAAGCTCGTAGAGAACTCTGAGTCCATGAAAGAACTATCTTGAGGCCGTCCCCCTAACACGAAAGTGTCCTGCTGTTGACCGAATTGTCGCATCACCCTTCGAGCAAAATAGAAAGAGGAATCTCTTAAACCCGGAAGGATGACCCTGTCATATCCAAGGGTATTAGCTACGAACCGCTTCACCTTCCAAAAGGATGGGCACCAAGCAATATCATCAGTCTCCACTTTGGCAAAAAGATGGGCCCACTCCTCAATGTTGAGACCCTTCACTAATAGTCTCCGCCTATGGAAAGTATAAGGAGAACACTCGATCGGAGAGTTCAACAGTTTAAAATGTTCTCTGAGCCAAATATTCAACAATATTGGACTTCCCCGAGTCATAGAGCCGGTTCGGTGTAGCTCATCAAGACCATGAAAGGTTTCCCTCAAAATGAGAGGGATTATGTTGAAGGCCCATCCTCTAGCTTGCAGAACGATGTCCATGAGCTCCGTGTTCGCCATGCCACACTTTCTTGTAAAAAGTATGCTTTGAAATAAGCACAATGCCAAGAGGAAACACTGGGAATCCACCCCGTGACCACGAGTCACCCGACCTTTAAATCTCCTAGGCAAAGCGTGGAGATCAACATAACGGTTATGAATATAACTTTGCGCCTCGGGAAGGCCTATACTCAACAAATCCCTGAGAGACTCCGCCGGTACCTTGTCATACCCGGGCACCGCAATCAACCCTGTCAATGGCATATCCAGGATAGCCGCCATCTCTTCTATAGTAGGGACTATCTCATTAAGCAAAAAGTTGAAAAGATGAGTCGAAGGATCCCAAAAGCGTGCGACTCCCTTTAAAAGGTCCCAATCCGGTTTTTAGATTCTTCAAGGTGAAAAGAATCTTGAAACTAAACATCTCTATGAATCTTTCTTGACGAGCCTTATCAAACAAGCGAAAGAACGTTGTTAAGTTATTCTTGCAGCGTTCCACTAATTCCGAGTCTAAGGAGAACTCATCAACAATTATTGATGAGGGGACGGATTTGATTGGGGCCATTGAGAGCAAAAGGTTGAGAATTTTACTCCAGAAGAAAAGTTCCCGGAACTGATTTAAGGCTGCATGGTATTCTAGGACAGACTAGAGGTGTTTATATACAAGTTTGGACACCAAACCCTCTATGAAAAAGGAGAAACAGCCGCAGGTTCACAGGATGGCTCGTACGAGACATCGATGTCTCGTACGAGGCATCTCTCAGTTCAGACAACAGAAACTCTGCCCAAATCATAGGTTGCCCAAAGTGTCAAAACATGCCTCAAACACCTCAGAAACGCACCCAAAGCAATTCATACATCACCTACAAATGATCCAACACGAATTTATCTCATAAAAATACCCCTCGGTTGACCAACCGGATGTAAATCAATCCATTACACAGTCAGAAATAATAACTAAAATTAACAAAAGTATTGTGTGTTAGAGTTAGGAGTTAACTGTTGCATAGGTACAAGCCAAAGAAAGAAAATTGTCTTCGCCTACGCCGAGGCAATAAATACATCAACCAAATAAAAGAAGGGACGAAAGGGGATCCTGTCTACTACGGCATCAAAAGGAAGGAGACGTCGCCACTGCCACGTGATCACTCGTCGGTCCGAGGCCTCTTCCCGCAAGAAGCCGACTCTGCTGTCTGGCGAGCCAATCAGCCTAAGAGTCCCACGGTCTCTCTCTTTACCCTCTTGGTATAGGCCATGAACTGGGCAAGCCATCCAGTGACCTCTCTATACTCGGCAATGGGCACCTGTTGAGAAGAAACAAATAGAGATGTCAAAATCTTCAGATAAATGATAAACGAAGAAATGAAATGGTAGAATGACGAGAATGGCAAAAGAAGAGTCATGAATCATACCATGGTCGCATCAGCGGGAGGTACGAGTCCCTCAGGTATATCGTACTCAGCATGAAGATCTTCGATGCTCTCTATCCCCTCAACTATGCTGTAGGTAAAAGAGGCCGGTCCAAGATGTGGACGGAAAGGGACATAAACAAGCCCCTGGGCCTAAGCCTGATCACCCTCCAGAATCAACCGGGGCATGAGACGAGCAAGAAAGTCCTGATAATCAGCCTACAGAGACATATGGTCAAAAGCATCCTGACCAATAATGAGGTCCTCTCTCTCCTCCTCCGCAATAGCATAAGAGTTAAGCATATGGGCCGGTGGGTCCAAGGGAACAAGGACATCGAGCCTGCCATCACCTTGCTGGCGAGAGACCCTCTCTCCCAAATAAAAGCACCCCATTACTCGAGGTGCGCATAGAGAAACCCAGAAAATGCCTCATATCAACACTGCTGGGTAGAAAGTCAGTATCAACCTCAAGCGGCTCACCGATAATGGAAAGACCGGTAATGGCATGAAAGTCAGTAGGAGTCATGGTGACCTCCCCCCCCCCCACGGTATGAGTGATGTCCCACCAGCGCTCCCAAATAGATTGGAGCAAATGAACATTCCTCCTCTCACCGACTAAGCAGTCAAAGAAGGGCTTAAGCCCGAGATTCTCGATCTCTTCCTTCATCTCACCATTAAGAGTTTCCCACCTCTCGGCAACCACTCGTACGCTGCCTCTATAGTTATTGACAATCCTGAATAACTTCAAACAATAAAGGCAAAAGAGATGAATGTCAAAAAACCGGTAAAACCCTCATTTAAGCATTTTACCCGAAAAATCGCAGAATTGCTTAAAACGACAGCCGAAATCATGTACTACCATACTATAATGATTTTCAACATCAACAAGGGTAAAATCCTACCAAAAGATCAGCCATGCATTACAAACCCTAGCAGCGATAATTCTAGGTGAAAATTGACAAAAGTTGAACTGCGAAGGCACCAAATTGAGACATGCAACAACGAAATTGACATGAAAACTCAGTAAAAGGAAGAGATCCTTACCTGCCTCGTCCGAACGGCGTGAGAAATATGATCCTCAGAGAATGGGCACAACTCGTCTGTCGCCCATACTTTTCCCTTCATATGCCTACTAAAGAGATGTTCCTTATGTGAACGATGTGCACCAGCCATCAGAAAGGGTAGGGAAGTGCTTAAACTTGAAAGGAATGGAGATTTTGAGTGAGAAAATCGCCTAGGGTTGAAAGCTCCTGAGAATGAAATGAAGAAGTTATTTGAAAATCACGGAATTAGCGCTGATATGCGCCAAAAAACATGGATCACTCGTACGAGGCATCCCTATCTCGTACGAGATATCCCCAGCAAATCCACAGAAAACCCTGTTTTTTTAGGAAATTCCAGAAAAGCCCTGCTTTTAACAAAAATTCCAGAAAGCCCAGCTTTTAACAGAAAGGTCAGAAAAAGCCCTGCTTTTGACTAAAAGGTAGAATCTGAACCCGGTTCAAGATGCAACATTGAGTCATCAAAAAAAGAATATTTTCAGAATTGGAACAAGCAAAGTTGTTTCTCAGTACGAATTTATTCTCACCGCACATCCAAGATCAAGGGTGAGCAACAAAATCTGTATCAGCAAACTCTAAATCCAATGACTATCATCGAGACGTATGTTAATGGCACAGGATTTACAACCGGGTATCCCACAACTATTATCGAGACATAAGTTAATAACACAGGATCCCACCATTTAGAGTCCCATAATTGCCATCGAGACGTATGTTAATGGCATAGGATTCACTTTTCTGACGGAAAGGCAGTCTCGTCGGAAGGAGAAGACAGGTCTGAGTAATTGGTGTCTCCAAATCCAGTGATCCCATAATTCTTATCAAGGCGTATGCTAATAACATAGGATTCACACCCCTTAGAGTCCCATAGTTGTCATCAAGGTGTATGCTAATGACATAGGATTCATATTTTCAACGGAAAGGCAGTTGCGTTGAAAGGAGAAGATAGATCCGAGTAATTGGTGTCTCCAAAACCTAGAATCCCATAATTGTTATCAAGGCGTATGCTAATAACATAGGATTCACCCCAGAACTGAAGACGGGTCATCATCAACAACAGGGTATATTCAGAATTGGAGTCAAAGAGATTGGTTCCTCAGTATGGATTGCAACTGGAGACGGTTCGTCATCAATAAAAAGGAGTATATTCAGAATTGGAGTCAAAGAGATTGGTTCCTCAGTATGGGTTACTCTCTAAACTCTAAACTTTACTTACTGCAGTATTGTTTTCAAAATGATTTTCAAAATACCTTAAACCCCGTTTTTTTTGCGTGTTTTCAGAGTCGAACTACGTTTGGTCTGATTTCCTTCCGAGGAATACGTAGGCAGCTTTCTAGCACGACCATACCCTTAGTTCAAAATGGCTTGTTTTCTATCGACGACGTTACTTCATCCATAAGTATCGTCGCCGAGGGCTCTGAAACACCCTATTTTGGACATTCATTCATAATCACACTACTTCTGTGTGTCGCCTTTGATTTGGGTCAAAACTCGTTAAGTTGGACATGTTTCGTTAAGTTTCTGACTGACTCCAATAGTCAGGGGCCAAAATAAACATTAAAACTACTGCAGAGGGTAAAAATTGAATTCCAGCACTGAGATGTCACGTACGAGACATTGATGTCTCGTACGAGACATCCCCCTTGACAGTCGGGTCTTGGTCAGTTTCCTTGTTGATCTCAACCCCGTTTCTTGGCAAACACTCAAGCAATCCGGGAAAAACCTAATGAGCGATCCTAGAGTCCAAAAATACCTCATTGGAAATCAAGTCTTTGATTCCCATCCAAACTTACCTTCTTGGCCTAAACCCTAGGTCAAGACCTCCTATAATATAGAGTTTCTTGAACCGAAAAACCTCTAGAATGGTCATTCACCCAAAACCACTCCAAATCTGATCAAAAAGGTCTTCATAATCAGCCTCCCTTCATCACCCACGAAATTCAAACCTCTATAACACCATTCAAGTCAAGTTCATTGGATCATCAAGGCTTTTAGTCAAGGCCATCCATAGGATTCTCGAAGAACGCTTAGGTAAAACTCCTTGTTTTCTACCTTCTCATCCTCTTCTTTGTCTTTGAAGTAGTGTGATTCCATCAAAGGATCATCCTAGAGCCTCTCCAATCCATGGAGATGGTCTCGAAGCATATGATCCGACATCCTAAATAAATAAGAAATTATTTATTTGCTTGTTTTTTTCTTTTGTACATGAATGCATAATATTAATAATGATGATGATGATTTCGTAACCATGACCGATCCTAGATCGGGTGGATTGGGTGCTCCTTGACCTTCCCAATCCATAACTTAACCCCTGATCTCAAGAATCTCACGGTCCGTGTTCCGTTAAACATGGTGGCGACTCACAACAACCGAGAAACAATCAAGTCCTTACAACTCGAATCACCCAGGGTGGTTAAAGGGTCGCGCGCTCACAAACTCCAAACTCAGAAAGAAGATGACATCGTTAGTGTTCGATCCGACAATGGAACAGAATTCAAGAACAACATTGTTGCTCAATACTGTGATGACCATGGTATTGACTACAACTTCTCAGCTGCTGGAGTTCCTCAACAAAATGGTGTTGTGGAAAGGAAGAACAGAACGTTGATAGAGGCTGGAAAGACAATGATTGCTGAAGTAAAGCTACCACAATATTTTTTGGCTGAAGCCGTCAAACAGCATGCTTCACTCAAAATAGATCCCTCATCAACAAGACCTACAACAAAATTCCTTATGAACTTTGGAGAGGAAGAACTCCCAACATAGCATACTTCAAGATATTTGGATGCAAATGCTTCATTCTTTACAACGGTAAAGAACATCGAGGTAAATTCGCTCCTAAAGACGATGAAGGTATTTTTGTTGGGTATGCTAAACACTCAAAAGCTTTTCATGTATTTAATAAAACCACTCTTAGAAAGTATAGTCTGTCTATGTTACTTTTGATGAACATTCTCTCCTTGAGTCACATTTGGCTCCAAATATTGCTGATGATTTTGTTGAGCTTAATGAGATAGGTACAAATCAACCACAAAATCAATTAACTCAAGGAAATCCATATACCTCAACTGCACCTCCACCTACCACACATGAAGCACCAGAAGCTACCGCATCTGCTGCTACCTCAAATGGAGATGAAGTTGCAGCACCCATCAAAGTTGAAGAAGCACCCATCAATGTTGAAGAACCAATCCTTCAACTTACTTATGATTGGGATGGCACAAATGATGTACCACTAGAAGATTTTCAACAATCATTAACTCAACCAGATATACCTCAAGAAGTTCGTGAGGTCAGAAATCACCCAATTCAGAATATCATTGGTGATTTACATTTTGGTGTTAGAAAAAGAAGATCAAACTATGATGCACTTACCGCATTCATACCCAAAAAAGTTGATGAAGCACTCCAAGACTCAAGTTGGGTCATTTCTATGCAAGAAGAACTCAACCAATTTGAAAGATGTAAAGTCTGGACCTTAGTTCCAAGACCAAAAGATCAAGGAGTGATTGGTACAAAGTGGGTGTTCAGAAATAAGATGGATGAGAATGGAAGCATCACAAGGAACAAAGCTAGATTGGCTGCACAAGGCTATAGACAAGAAGAAGGCATTAATTATGATGAAACTTTTGCCCCCGTTGCAAGACTTGAAGCTATAAGGATATTCTTAGCTTATGCCTCTTTCAAAAGATTCAAGCTGTGTCAAATGGATGTGAAGAGTGCATTTCTCAACGGTGAACTTCAAGAAACAGTCTTTGTTGCTCAACCACCTGAATTTGAAGATTGAAAATTTCCAGATCATGTTTACAAACTCCGTAAAGCTTTGTATGGACTCAAACAAGCTCCACGAGCATGGTATGATACTCTATCTAAATTTCTCCTAGAGAAAGGTTTCAAGCGTAGTAAGATTGACACAACTCTATTCATTGCTAAATATCATGATCATACTTTACTTGTTCAAATATATGTAGATGATATTATTTTTGGTTCTACTAATGAATTGTTGTGTAAGTGATTTGAGAAACTCATGAAAAGCAAATTTGAGATGAGCATGATGGGATAATTGACATTCTTCCTTGGACTTCAAATTAAATAATGTGCTGAAGGCATCTTCCTCAACCAAGCAAAGTACACAAGAGATCTCATCAAGAAATTTGGACTTAAAAATGCAAAAGCATACGACACTCCAATGGCTGCTGGTAACAAGCTAGATAAAGACTTGAAAGGTAAGAAAGTTGATCAAACCTTGTACAGAGGTATGATTGGCTCTCTTCTATACTTAACTGCTAGTAGGCCAGATATCATGTTTAGTTTTTGTGTTTGTGCTCGTTATCAAGATGATCCTAGAGAAGCACATCTTATTGCTGTGAAACGTATTATTCGATATCTATCTGGGACTATTAACCTTGGACTTTGATATTCCAAAGATTCAAATTTTGACCTTATAGGTTACTCAGATGCAGACTATGCAGCATGTACCATTGATAGGAAAAGCACAAGTGGAACATGTCATTTCCTTGGAAATCGACTAGTTTCATGGGCAAGCAAGAAACAAGACTCAGTCTCCGTATCTACCACAGAAGCAGAATATATAGCTGCTGAAAGTTGCTGCTACCAAGTGCTATGGATGAAGCAACAATTGGTTGACTATAGAATCAAAGAAGAAAATTGTCCAATCTACTGTGACAATACATCTACCATTGCTGTCTCCAATAACCCTGTCATGCATTCCAAGACCAAACTTATTGATATCAAATACCACTTTCTCAAGGATCATGTGGAAAAAGGTAATATCCATCTAGAGTATGTGAGTAATGACAATCAAATTGCATATATTCTCACCAAGGCTCTTGATTCCAAGAGATTTAGGTATCTTAGAGGAGAAATGGGTATGCTTGAACTCTAAATCAACTTGTCCATATGTTTTTATGTACTAATGTTTGTGTTTTCTGTAAGTTCAACATCTAGTAGGTACTCAAGCGGTCGATCAACTCACGGTCAGAAAAAGTCACGGTCACATTGGTCCATAAGTGACCGCAACCCAACTAACCGCATCTATCCAAGCTACCGCATAATCAAAGTTACCGCATGATGGAAATCTATTTAAAGGTTTTGAAGAAACCTATCAAGAAGGAAAATGATGATATGTGTTTACTACTTTGAAGAAGTTATAATAAACCAAGGTATGACGTCAAGCGACCGAACTAGTCACGGTCGATCATAACCTGCCGCATCCCAAGGACTCCAGGAAAGTCTTTCTAACTTAGAGATATTTAGGATGCTTTGACCAAGTCTACCTCAAGGGTATTTAGGTAATTTCTAATTTTCCCTCGCTTCTCATTTATTTCAAATCATTTGGAAACATTTAATTTTTGCATTTATTTTATTCTCCAAAATCATTGTCCGCCGTCATTGGTTACCTTGATAAGACAAAAGGACTCTTTGCATTTAATTCTAGATAGTGCAGAGTCGATGTTCCATCACTCTACATTCTGACATCTCTCTCAGCTTTATGCGCCTCCACCATCTTCTCCACCTTCACTCTGCAACTGCTAATCTTACTTTGACTTCTCTCTAACCTCTCTCCACTTTCTCTCTTTATAAATCCTTCCTATTTCATTTTTCTCTAAATATTCTCCATTTATATGGCTGCCCCTACTTCAAAATCATCACAATCTCTTCCTAAGAAGCAAAAACTTCCGATTCTCTCAAGAATGGTATGAATTTCTGAACCTTAACTCCAATTTTATAGCATTTCGATTCTCTGCTTTTTTTTTTGTTCATGGCGGGTCCCAAAACCCTTTCATATTCTGGGTTGATTCTCTTGATTTCGTTGGACATATGATGTTATAATCTTGAGATTTGCATATATTAATTTTCACATTGATTCTAGTTCGTGATTTCATGCTTGTCCTCTCTTGATTTTGGACTTTCTCACCCAAATGGGTTTATAGTTAAATTTCGGTTCTCTCTTCTTTCCCCTTTCGATTTCTGGGTTTGATGTTGTTTTATTCATGAATTTGGTATGATCTTCGTGCTTAATCTGGTTCCTAGATGTCTAAAATGTGAATTTTACTCGTTTTTATGCATTTTCTGGTGAATCTGGGTTTATGACCTCATGGTGTTCTTCGTGTTCTTGACGATGTTCTTCGTGTTCTTGGCTAAACTACCTTTTTGATCAAAAATTCTTAGACCAAACTTTTGATCTGTTGTTTATACCTTTTGATCCATTTGTACTTGTGGTGCTAAGTGTTTATCCCTTCTCTATTTTTTTTCCTAAGGCAACCGACCGCAAATATTGTCTTACCGTGCCTTCACTTGACCGTGCCTCAACTTGCCGCCTTTGTCAAATCACCGCACTCCCACTTATCCACTAAACTATTTACTTGTTTTCTTTCAGGACTTAAACAATTTCGTTCCTGGCCTAGTTATCAACATGGATTCTCTAAAAGGCGATGCAATTGGCCGCAATCTAATCAAACGCTTTGAAGCCTCTGGAATTCTCTCACTCTTCACCATTGATCAAGACTTTCATGTCCCAGCTTTCGTGGACCAGTTCTTCAACACTGCCAAAGAAAAGACTGAAGTTCTTGATGATGGAGTTACAAACAAATACCTGCGAGCTAAAGTGAGTGGGAAGATAATGACTATAGATAGAGATGATATAGTCAACATTCTGGAGCTGGAGATGGAAGAAGGCAAATCTTATCCTATCAAGCTTAGTTCAAGAGATTTAAATGCCTTAGCTCTTCGATTGGTGAACACAACTAACATCACCAAGGTCCCTCGAAAAGAGTTCAATGAAGTCATGTAACACATTTGTCACTTGGTTGGCCAAACTCTGTGTTGCAAGACTGGCAACAAGGCTAATCTAAATCATTCTTAGTGGGAGATGTCTGCTGCTATTTACTTGGTTAGAAAGATGGATTGGGGTCAGATCATCTACAACTCGATTGTTGAGAATGTTCATGCATATCAGGATGATCATGATGAAGGAAAGCCAAAATCATAGAACCAATACTAGGTTCATTACTTACCTCATGGCTCACATCAAGGAAATCAGATCTGAGTACTTGAAGATGAAATCTGATTTGGTCGTTCCTATCTCCAAGACCAAAAACCTTCACTCGTGGAAACATGAAGGCTAACTTTAGAAACTGATTTGGATATGATCTCTATCAGAAGTATCGTGATACCAATCCTGTTGAACCATATGAGCCACCAAAGATCACTAAACAAGCTCTTGCCGCACTTGGCAGAATCATGATGATGACAGTGATAAAAATGAAGACAATGAACACCAAGAAGATTCTGATAAGGATAAAGATCAACCATCTGTTGTTGCCGCACCAGTTAAATGAAAAGAAAGGGCTACCGTGTCTCATTCGACCGCATCTGCACGGCTAGGTAAGTCCAACCCCAAGGCAGGTATCACAATAAGAGAACCTTCCGCTTCTCTTGAAAAATCCACTTCTGCTTCTCCAAAACCAAAAACTGCCGCACCTTCTATCTCTAAGAAGCTAAGTAAGTTTGCCGCAGTACCTAAAGCTCCAAACCCTACCAAGCTCTCAGCTCCTCTAAAACCATCCAAACCTGTCGTACCTTCTTAATCATCCAAACCCTCTCTCTCCAAAACCAAACCCTCTTCCATGGAAACTTCTGAGGGGGAGCATCAAAAGAAGAGACCTCACTCTCTTAGCCCTGTCAAGACCTCCACTCTCAAGAAAGCTAAGGTTACCAAACCTCTTGTCCTAGTTCCATCACCACCTTTTCACCTGATGCCTCACCTATAGCAGATGATGAGGTGGTGGTCACCAAGGTTACTGCAAAGAAAGCCAAACCTCCTCTTGCTGCCTCAAAGACTAAGGACTTAACTCTTGTGGATGAGAGTAGTTCTGAAGAAAAGGTTGAAAGTAGCCCTGAAGCTACTAAATAAGTGTTTGCAGAAGATGTTCAAGATGATAGTGAGCATGATGATGTTGCTCCTGATGAATCCGACAAGGATGATGATGCTGATAGTCCAAATTTTGAAACCAAGGCTCCAGAAAAGCCTGTTGACATTGATGTTGAGATCCCTGACAAGGAAATTGCTACTGAGTAGGACCAAACTCTTAAAGGCGACGCATTGAAGTCATTGCAGATTTTCCTAAGTCACCTTACCGTGATTCTCCCATACGGTCACCTACTCCTCCTCCCATTGTTCCAACTGCTCCAACTCAATCGACCGTAGATCTGCTTGCCGCAGTGTAGCTGCTGGCCTAACAACAAAAAGAAACCAACTCTCAGGTCTCTCTTCTCACTTCAAACTTGATTGCTCTTCAGTCTGAGGTCACTAAGATCAAAACTACTCAAGCCTCTCTTCCCTTTCAGTTGATTGATACCATTAAGGGGGAGAGTGAGTACATCACAAAGGCAATTCGTGACACTGTTTCCGGATCAACAAGCTCAAGTTCTACCGCACTGACTTCTGCCGCTCCACCTCCTGCCGCACTATCCTCATCTTCCACACTAACTACTTCTCAGAATACCATCTTTTCTGACTACTTGAAAGTGGCACTCAGAATTCAAACTGATGCCTTAAACAGATGTGTATTAAAAGGTATGGAAGAAGCTAGCAAAGAGCTATACAAGGCCATGGGTTCTGATAAGCAGGAACTCAAGGATGAGCTAGGCACAGTAATAGGCACACTTAAGACTTCTTTGAAAGAACACTTGTCTATAAACTTGAATGCAGGATTACTGTCTGTCACTGAGAAATTTGTTCCCAAGATTCAAGCCATGACTGCCGTAATGCAAGTGCAAACCAATAGGATTGAGATCGCCAACACTCAAATTGAGAGTCAATCAACCAAAATTGATCTCTTATCAAACAGGGTTAACACTACTATGAACAGGCTGAATCGTGGAAGCACTCAAGGGCATGGAAGCTCCCAGGCTCAAGGAGAAGAAAATGATGAAGAAGAAGATGGAATCAACGTTCCAATCATGATTCCTGGACTACCTGCTCCTACCTACCGCTTTCCATTCTTCTCAACCTTTTCAGATGATGTCATTCAAGTTGATCAGATCTGAAGTTACCGTGCGTGAAGTGACCGCACTCGTTATTTCATATTTATAACTTGTTATGTTGGGTTGGTGCCTCAAAAACAATTAGTAGTTTTAAGTTTGTTTTTATTCAGGTATGTAAGTTAAAACAATATTCCTCTTTTTTTCTGTACTCCTACTCTTAAATGCCTATCTTTATGGAGTATGTTATTATTGTTCGTGTTTGATGCATTTCTACCTTACATTGATTGTTTCTCTTGAAATGCTTCAAATGTTATTATTGTTCGTGTTTGATGCATTTCTACCTTAGTGTGTGCATTGACTTAGGACATGCACTTAATAAAATTTTATTCATTTGAAAACATATTTTTACCAAGTACAATGAATTAGCCTTTGCTATAGTAGGTGATGGTCTCAATTAAATAGGGGAGATTGTTGGGTATGATTATTATAAACCACTCATATTACTTAATTTGATTGATCTCATGACCTAATTTTATCTTTTATGGACTTTAGGATACATTGTAAGAAGTTTTATACTTCATTTAGTTAAGTCCATTTTTAGATTGTTTAGGCTTGTGAAGATTGGCTCCTCAAATTTTGAAGAAAACTTTCTAAGGCAACCTACCTCACAAGTGACCACACTTTGAGCAGTCACAAGTGACCATACCTGAACCAGTCACAAGTGACCGCACCAAAGTCACTCTCAAGTGACCGCACCAAGGTCATTGTCAAGTTACCGCACTTGAAGTGACAGCAAGTCACTTAGCTTTCCTTATGAAGACTGAAAACTTAACTCAAGTTTGGTTAAACTTAACCATGGTCACACTTGTATCCAAAACATTGGTTAGTTTATAACGTTGAAAGATTCAAATTTCAAATTTGAATAGAACTGTCATCTAACGGTTTGATGGTACATTTGGACCACCACTACTCTGCAACAAAAGGACAACTCAGACTGAGCTCCAATCAGAATTCAACAGCTCATTGTCCTCTAAACTTGCTCCCTATGATTTTAAACGGCTACCTCTCCTTTCAAGGCTATAAATAGTCCTTGAGTTATTCATTGAACATTGCTGAGATTCAAAGAGAGAAATTGTTGTTGAAATACTTGGTGATTGAATATCATACTCAAGATTTCTAGAATCATTTGATTCTTCAAGCACTCACCTTCAAATCTTCAAAGATCTCCAGCAACCTTCAAGCATATCAAATCTCAAGCCCATCAATACACAAGATTCATTAGACTATCAATCATATAGATTACATTAAGCTCTTGATTCTTTACACACACTCACCCCGATTGATCAATCACATAGATTGCATCATTAGGGATGCACTGGTCTAAGTCTAAGATTTGTTTTTCATGGAAAATAGATGTTGATTCAATACTTCATCTCTGTAATATGTACTCAAGTGAATCAATATATACCTCATTCAAAATCCAAGACTGACCATCTTGGTAAAGGACGTAGATCTTTTAACAAATCGAACATTTCCAAATCCTTGTGTAATTTACTTACTGCTCTTTACATTTCTGCAAATTTACTTTCATCTTGTTCTTATTATTCTTCATTGTTCATATTAATCTTGTTTGTTGTTTAGTGTTTGATCTTTCAGATATCCAAACTTATCGTGAATTGTGTTTGTATGTTTATCATATTACCTAAGTTAAAATCTGATTAACTTATCATTTGCCAAAACTTCCAAGACACTATCTTTCAATCTCTCAACCTACCTCACCAAATCACCTTTTACCCACCGCACTCCAAGTTGCCGCACTCTACCTACCGCAACTTAACCTACCACACTATTTTAATAAAAAACAACTCTAATTTGTTTGTATCGAAAACTTCCGCTATGCATATTACTCTTGATCTAGTGGTTTTTAAGTGATCGCAAAATTCATTGAGTAAGTATAAGGTTGAATTTTGAAAAAGGGTTGATATTTTAAATAGACTATTCACCCCCCCCCCCCTCTAGCCTCTTTTCATACCCTTGTTGTGTCTTTGGGACCAATAGGTACCAATTTTGTGATGTATGTTTAAGACCGTATATTGACTTCTAAAGCTTGCACACTATAGTCTCCCCTTCTTTTGCAAAGCATTATGGTATTTTCATATATACCTCTTCTTTTAAATCCCAATGAAGGAAGGCATATTCACGTCTAGTAGATGGATTACCGAGTTACGTTTGGCTGCTACTGCTAGAAGGCTGCACATGTGACTAGCTTTGCAACAGGAATGAATATGTCGTGATAATTTATCCTTTCCACATGTGGAAATCTCTTTTCCACCAAGCGTTCCTTGTATCTCACTATTTATCCATCTGGTTTATATTTTATCTTACAAATTCATTTAAAATCGATAGCCTTTCCCTATGGGCAATGCCTAAAGTGTCCACATACCATTAGCTTCCAGAGCTTATAACTCCTTTTTCATTGCATCACGCCACTCTTGGTTTTTCACAGCCGGATGGTAATACTTAGGCTTATCACGTGAAGTGATGGCCGCAAGAAAAGTATTATGAGTGGGAGAAAAACATTCATAAGACACATAGTTAGATAGAGGATATGCCTTCGAGGTTACTGAGTTGGAATTGGGAGGCAGATGATATGTGGAACTTGGTAAGCTGACAACAAATTCTTGGAAATGTTTAGGCTGGTGTCATTGTTGTACACTTTGTCTACTTGTTTTTGTTGCAGGTTGTTTGTGAACCTGTTTAGCAGATGTTTGCACAACTGGTTAATCATATGTTTGAACATCTAATTGTTCATGTTTACGTGTTGCAGATTCCAATTGCGTATCCACTTGTTCCCTGTCCTGGTCAACAACAACCTGCTCAAGTGACTTCTCAAGTGGCTGCAGCTGCTCCAATTCTGCAACTTCTTCTTCCCAATCTTTGTCCCTGCTATTTCTCAAAAAACGTGTACCCACTTCTGGATTGATTCTTTTGAGAGGATATATGTTTTCAACGAATTTCCCATCACGGGACGTATAAGTCACCTTAGACTCCAAATCAAAAACCCTATAACCCTTTTACCAATAAGGATACCTAACAAAAACACAAGGTCTTCCACTTACATCAAACTTATCTCTCCCTTTCTGGTTATTCTTGGCATAATCCAAACACCCCAAAATACGAAGATGATCAAAGTAAGGTTTCTTTTGAAGTAAAATTTCATAGGGGGTTTGATTTTGCTAAATTTTGTAAGGCAAGCGATTAATTATATAAGCTACAGTCAAAACACATTCCCCCTAAACCTCTTTGGTAATCCTGCCTCAAAATGAAGGGTCCTAGCCATGTCCAAGATATGACGGTGCTTGCGTTCGAAAACTCCATTTTGTTGTGGTGTGTCGGTACAAGATGTCTCAAGAAAAATCATGTGATTAACATAGTATTCTAACATCAATAGTGACTTCAATTCACTCCCATTATCACTTCTAATACGCTTGACTTTCCTATCAAATTAGGTGCTCACCATATAACAGAACATAGTGAGATAATGATGGACTTCATATTTATGTTTCATAAAAAAAACCCATACTTCCTGACTAAAATCATCAACAATGGTCAAAAAATAGTGTGCACCCGAAAAAGAATAAGTTTTATAACGACCCAAAATATCACAATGTATTAAGTCAAAACAAAATTGAGTCTGAATACTACTAGAAGGAAAGGGAAGTCTAGTCAAATTGGCTCGAATACATGAGTCACAATGTTCTTTTCCCTCACTACAATTATTAGAAAACATAGAATCAAAAATTGAATTATGTCCCAATCGCCATACTCGTACGTCAACTGTTGTCGTCATTTCCATCTGTTTCTTCATGAGTGGTTCTAGGTGATATAGTCATCGCTACATCTACCCATTCCAATCATAGTCCTCGAAGCTAAGTCCTGTATCACACAAAAATCCAGAAAGAATGTCACAACACAGTTCATATCTTTTGTTAATCGGCTAATATATAATAGATTGCATTAGAAAGGAGAAATATATAAAACATGATGAATATATGATATATTCGGAAGCTTTGTATTTCCAATTGCCTTTTGACTGGTATTACATCGCCATTGGAAATTTTAAAATTTTAACTCGTGCATCTGCTCAGGTCCGGACTTGATTTTCCAACATCAACTCGTTGCAAGTTATGTTTGCTAGAACATAAGTTTCTAAACAAGTGTTTGGACAAATAATTAAGCAAATCTCAAATGAAGGATTATAAAATTTGGTTAAATGTAAAATATTTAACTCTCAAACAACATCTCTTCAAATACAAGATAAGTCCTATTAAGTCAATGAAGAAGTCACAAAGAAAAATTGCTCATTACATAGTCCAAAGATCAACTCAAAACAAGTCTACTATCAGGTCCACTATCTTCCTTTTCTCAACTATAGCGAAATAGTAGACCTTAGAAAAGATAATAGACCTCATCCAATTCAGTAGATCTCAGTCTACCATGTGCCAGCTCATAGTTTCAGTCAAAGTCAAACTGACTTTGATACTGTTCATAAGCACTGTTCTAGTCAAAGATAGTAGACTGACAGTGAGGCGTGGATGTAGGAGGGTTGCAATACTCTAAACCACGTTATATCGTTGTGTTTGTCTCTCTATCTCATACACATAAACACATACTTTTCACTTGTCATTTACTCAATTATTTCTTCTCTTATTTCATAACTTATTCCGCTGCAAAACTCATCTCTCACACTCTGCACCTCAAGATAGTCGACCTATCATTCACTGATAGTAGACATCTTGTGAACTAATAACTTTGTTTATTTGAGTGCATTAATGAAACAGGTTCTTTCAATTGGCACCAGGGCTGGTTTCTAAGAGACTTTAGTATCTTCAAGCTTAACATCTTGTGAAGAATCGAGTAATAACAACCATCATGCCTCAACCAAGAAGAAACAATGAGAAATAAATTCCACATATTGATGACTGTGGATCCTTTGAAATATTTGCCTCTAAAATTAAGACATACCTTGATGCCAACAGTGTATGGAGGTTTGTTCTTCATGAAGAGGTTAGAATACCCACTCAACCTAACAAAATGGTGGAGAGCTCAAGTACAAAACTCCAGATCTATGGAGTGAAACTGAAAGACACTTAATAACAGCTAATCAAAAAGTTCAAAACATTTTGCAAAAAAGTGTTAATGATTCTTTAGCCCAAGAAATTGGGAAAGTTGAAACTGCTAAAGAAGCTTGGGACATAATCAAAATTAAGTTTACCAACACACCAGTGTTAGAGCACAAAACATATATAACCTCTTAAGGAAACATGACAATTTTAAATTTTCCTTTGGGGAAAGAGTTAGTGCTGCGAAAGACAGATTTGAAGACCTCTTCAGACAAGTGTCAGATCATGGCAAAAAATTGGATCAACAAGAACTATGCTTGAAAATATTTTCTAGTCTCCCTCAAGAATATGAAAAAGTTGCTTTACCTATAAGGGAAGGTGTTGAATTGCCAACTATGACTGTTGAATAATACATTGGAAAACTGGAAGCATATGAGCTTGAAGGAACTGTCAAATTACCTAACATTGCTTCATTCCTAGCCAATGCTCACACCATGGCTCTTGCTTCTCAAGAAACCTTCAAAACATACTCACAACAAGACATTGACTCCCTAATATGTAATGCAATTCAGAAAGTCAATTTGTCCCAAAAACAAGAAGTCAAACCATTGACCAAGAAGACATTCCCAGCTTGATCTCCATAGCTGTCAAAAATGCTATGAAACATCAAAAAAGAATGTTTGATAAAAGAAACAATGCATTTACCTTATAAAGATCAGACTGAAAAAGAAAGAAGTTACTTGTTATAATTGTGAAAAGATAGGACACTACTCACAAGAGTGCCCTAAAGCCAAGAAATCAAGAAACTTTTCATCTCGAAAGAAGCTATTGTTGGGTTTTGTGCAATCATGCACAGCGGAAGAACAACATGAAAAACCCAAAAGCCTAGATCTATTATGTTCAATAATTCATAGTATGAAGATGAAAGAAACTTACCCTTGTAGATCGAGATGCGAAAACTTGGATTAAGATGCTAAGATGAGCACCCTCTACCAGTGATCCATACTTCGAACGGTTTCAAGAACGATTCTTGAACTTGACTGCTAGGTCCTTCTGATTAAAAAACTATGGTGAAGAACGATTCTTGAATTGCTCCTAACGATTATTAAAGTTTGATAATTGGGAATAATCAAACTTAATAACCCAAGTATATTATGTGTATTTTCTCTCCAAGAAAGAGTCTGTGATTTCTAAAATCAATGTTATGGGAACAATTCCCAGTTGTCCACATTATATACAAAAGGTCTCCAAAACCCTTTAGGACTTAGGTCTTCTTGTCTAACAAGAAAAGACCAAAAATAAACTGTAGTGTGGGGGGAACGTACGGCTCATAGCCAGCCGTATGGCTCCCATGGAGCCGTACGGCTCCCCTTTCCAATTTCTCATTTTTCGCTCCTTTTAATTATCTGTTCTACGTGTGTGACCCAATAGGATTATACTAAGTTGGCAACGAGTCCGAACCATTCAGACCTCGTAAGTCATAAGCGGACTCTAGCAAGCCATTATGACTACCCAATTAGTATAACTTTGAAATCCAAAGTTTCCTAAAGTATAACATAACACAATCTCTTTGTTACACGATGTCTATTGAACGTAAGCCATGGTCAATGGTCAACATAACTTGTTCAATGCTTTCTCGATCCCGAATGTATTGATAATACAAATGACATTGATCCAATCAATTCATTTGAGCATGGCCATGCATTTCATCAATACCATTCATCGAGTGGCCAAAGCTTGACATCTCTCTTGATGAGGAATAAATCCCTTCTTCGCTTATTACCTTTCCCTACATGATTCCGATTACGCCAATCATATTCTTTATAGCTACCCTGTTAAGGATAACTGTAGACACCCCGCCTTGGACCTCTCATGTGCCGATTTCATACATAGTGTTTTTATTTAACTTATTTTTGTTAATTTCTGTTACTTTGGTTAAGTTCCTAACTGATTCCGTTAGTTTTGGACTAAACTGCATAACAGAGTTAACTTTGGAGTCATTTCTGTCATTCTGTCCTTTTTACCCGTGGGCGCCTATGCAAATGCCTACAGGATACGCGCGCCTCTCGCGGCCGAATCAGGAAGCGCGCGCCTCCCAGTGTGGCAGTTACGGATTGCAGTCTTTTCCCTCCTTCTTCTTGATCACAAAGACCTCTTTTTACCTCCAAGTTCATCGTCCCTAGGTTCATAACTCCCAACCCCACACTTCTAGCCATTTCTTTAAAACAAAATATTTCTTTTTATTATTATTTGATTTTCTCTTTATTATTTAATTTTTTTCTATTTTCCTATTGGTTAAATGACCATCTTTTCCTCCTTTTTTCACCTATAAAAACCTCTTCTTTTTACCTTAGAAAAGGACTCTCTCTTAGGGCTTGAACTTCAAATTTCTCCACACCTAAATTCTACACAAATTCTCTCAACAACGTTTCTCTACAAAAACACTACACAAAGTGTTGGACAACAATTTCTCTACAACAACTCCATCTCCAAGTTAAAATTTGAAGTTCTTCGTTTCTAAAGGTACTTTATTCTTCTTCTCTTATTTTACTTGTCTAGTCATTGTATGCAATCCCCATAAAAAGGGAACATAACCAAAAAGGCCACTTCACTATTGAAGTTTGGTCAAGGTTATATTCCAACATTCTAAACTCCATTTTAATTTACTATTCATTTCTTAATGTAATTGTTTGACATGTAATTGTTGGCATAAATCAATAAAATTATTTACCTTTTTATTTCCCTTTTCTTTCCCTTGTAATTGTTAGCACAATTTATTAAAAGAATGACTTCTTAGCATTAGAACACCTTTAGTAGCAAGACTCGCGTAAGCGGGGCGGAGTAGGTGTTTAAGTACTTCCCACTCCGTCACCTAACCCCCGAACCTTCTCTTCTCGAATCTTTGGTTTCGTAGCATAAATTAGGCTATCTTTAGGTTTTTCTTATGTTCCTTTAAAAACATAGGTGGCGACTCTAAACAATTAAAACCAGTTAGACATCCTAGGATCCTTCCACCGCTCTAGCCAAGTCGTGGTTTTTCTGGGGTATCTACAGTGGCGACTTGCGTTCTTTATTTTTGGTGTTCTTTTATTTTGTTTTCTGGGAATTCTGGTAAAAAGGGTGGGAAGCGTGCGCCTCTGGCCTTCTTGGCCTAAAGCACGCGCGTCCGACCCTTTGACCCAGAATCGCCCGCCTCTCATCTCGTCCTTCAATTTCATGTTTCTGTGCTAACAATGTCTGCAGGGAAAGTTTTCTTATTTAGGGTCAAGGCAATCCCTTGATCCCACTGATTTGCAGGTACTGCCCAGAATCGGGTGCCTCCGCCCCTCTTTCTCTAATGTGCGCGCCTCCCGCATAGGGATCCCAATGCGCACCGCCTCAGGGAAATTTTCCCAAAACAGAACAGTGAACAGAATGGACAGAATGACAGTGTGTAGGCACCGGGCCTGCACGTAACTTCTTTTATTTTTGTTTATTTTATCGGTCACACGGGTGATTCGAAAGTTGTAAATATGTGCTTATTTATTTTTTCTTTTCTTTAAAAATAATATATATATATATTATATTATATATATATATATATATATATATATTATATATATATATATATTGTCACTTGGCTTGACCTCACACTACATGCACATATTCCTATGAATTGCTCACTATCGAGTCGCACAAGTCCAACCCCAAACCCGTCGAGGCCCGTCCTAGAGAGTTTCAAGCTCCACCCGACCTTGACTCTCTCGAAGCGGTAAACCTCAAACTGTGGCGTAGTTCACGACTACATGCCGGGGGTGACCTTTAAGCCTTTCTTTAGCGAGCACAAGCCAACACATTCTTAGTCTAGGTTCTAATACTCCGTGACCAAGTCGGTTTTCGTGTTTCGAGATTTCCCTAAACTAATGTCATCAAATCATACATGTCGTTTCCAAAAGAAACAAGTGGTTATTATGGATGAAATAAAACTCCGTCCCCAAGTGGTTATTATGGATGAAATAAAACTCCGTCCCCGCATGTATGCTTTATGACATTAATATAGTTTAATCCCGTCACATGTAGGTATCACAAGCGTGGTGGAATCCGATGAGTATATGGGACCGCGAGAAGGTCTATATACTAGTGTGACGATTCCACTATTTTTCTAGAAACCCCAAAAAGTACTACGTCCTTCCAACTTATAAAAAAAATGTCATTTTCTTATGTGGTTGAGTCCTTTCCTTGTTTGTGGGTTAAATTATTTTACTCAAAAGGTATTTGTGGGGCCAACCTAAGATCAACCGTGTTCTTCTAATAGGTCCATTGGCTTCCAACGGCAACAACAACAAGGGTGAGAACATTTTCGTGTCCAACAAAAGGTTTTTCAACATAATAAGATCCATGGGGGAACAAATGGATAGACTTGTCGAGGATGCCTGCTGCAAGGATGATTGGTGGCAAGCCCGTCTTTCTCTTGAGAAAATAATTCACGAGGAAGAGGTTTCCGAACTTAAGGCTCGTCTGCAAGAGTTCACCGACAACAAGGCAAAGGTCAACGGTAAAACATGCTCAAGTGTGGCCCATCCCTCAAAGTTAAAAAGGTGCCGCCAACAATCAAGTTTTCACTCCTCTCCTAGGAATGACCCAAGCCGAAGCATTTGAAGTTTTGGTAGAAAGTGGTAAAGTCAAACCTTTGGAAGGGAACAATCCTAAGATGATACCGAAGAATCATGCATTTGATGAATGGTGCAACTACCACAAGCATATCGGCCACACTACCGAGTGATGCTTCGCTCTTTGAAACATCATCCAAGATTTGATTGATAATGGTGAATTTACCGTTGTAGACACCCCCATATTGGACGTTCATTTATGATCACACTACTTTTGTGTCTCGCCTTTGATTTGGGTTAAAACTCGTTAAGTTGGACATATTTCGTTAAGTTTTTGACGGACTCCGTTAGTCAGAGGCCAAAATGAACATTAAAACTACTGCGGAGGGCAAATAGTGAATTCCAGCACTGAGATGCCTCTTACGAGACATCCCCCTTGACAGTCGGGTTTTTGGTCAGTTTCTTGTTGATCTTAACCCCATTTCTTGGCAAACACTCATGCAATCTGGGGAAAATCCCATGGACGATCCTAGAGTCCAAATATACCTCTGTGGGAATCAAGTCTTGGATTCCCACCTCAACTTACCTTCTTGGCCAAAACCCTAGGTCCAAAACCCTATAAATATAGTTGTTCTTGCCTAGAATTACTAATGGTGAATTAATGGTCAACTCTAGACTCCAAATCTGATCAAAGAAGCTCTCATAATCAGTCCCTCTCTGATACCCATGAAATTCGGAAGATCAAGGCCTTTAGTCAAGGCCATCCATAGGATTCTTGAAGAAAACGCTTAGGTAAAATCTTTGCTTTCTATCTTCTCATCTCCTTATTTTCTTTGAAGTAGTGTGATTCCATCAAAGGATCAGCCTAGAGCCTCTCCAATCCATGGAGATGGTCTCGAAGCACATGATCCGACATCCCAAATATATAAGCAATTATTTGTTTGTTTGTTTGTTTTTCTTTTGGTCCATGAATGCATAATTTTGAAACGATGATGATGATTTCTTAGCAAGACCAATCCTAGATTGGGTGAATTGGGTGCTCCTTGACCTTCCCAATTCATAACTTAACCCCCGAATCCAGACATCTCGGTTCGTGTTCCGACAACAACAGGGTGGCGAATCTCAAATCAACAAAAGAGTAAATCGAAGGACGAAAACTCCCTCGAAGAAAACCTCGCGCGCAAATAGTGGCGACTCTGCTGGGGAAGAATCACAGTAAGTGGGTTAGACTTGCGTCGAAAGAAATCATCGTTGTTTTAAAATTATGCATTCTGTACCATAATCTGTTCCTCAGCTGAGATGCCTCGTACGAGGGATCCCTTGTCTCGTACGAGACATCTCAGTTCTGCCCGGCTGTTCTGATGCTCTAGTTTGAAAAAGGAATTTTGTTCGGTTCAAACACGTACACAGGGTCTCAGATCTGCTCTCCCCTCTGTTTCTGAGTCCTAGGACCTTCCTAGCGACAAAGGAACCCCCCATATATCTTAAGGCTAACCTTTGTTTTGCAGGAGTACTTGCTAAATGTTTCATTCTCTGCTTTACATGCGTTTGCTTTATGTGTGAAACTACGACGACCTGAGTTCCTCCACAAGAGGGAGACGTAGGCAGCCACTTGGCCCGGCCATTGCATGTTTTTTTTACTTTCAAAAAAAAAAAAAACTCTCTATTTTATCTTTGACACCTAGATCTTGACTCTCACACACGTGCACACATGTAGAATAGTTGCACTACATACCCTATAAACCCGGGTCCCAATCGGAGGACGTATGTCGGTCAGCACCCCCATTCTAACGAATGGCCCTCGCCGGTCTCTCCAAAGATGGTGTACCCACTCCGTGACACGCTCCTAGACTGTGTTCATGGGGAGCCTTAGCCGTAAGCCTTGCATCAACCTCATGCATACATACTAGTTAATAAGACACTCCTTGAGACCGGTCGGTTCGATTCTTAGGGTTGTTTTAATCTTTACCCAAGATAAGGCATCTTTACAATCTATAATCCTCCCTTGTGTATATGACGAATGTCCCTTTCGGTAAAATGTTGAACAAATGATTTTGAAAGAATGGAGAACCTCTCTACGGGAATCCGAGTTTGTGTTTTCCTACTTTCATTATTCTGTGCGGGATTGTGGATGCCATTTTGGCTTAGTTTCGACCGCACCGTTCAACATGTCCCTTTCGGTTGTCCCTTAAAATTCACAAGGTTTGATTGCATTAATGTGTTGTTTAACAAAGTTCAAAACAACTACGGAATCACTTATGTTTGGTTAATTGAATGGTGGATTCCGATGAGAATATGGGACCTTTGCCCGAATTGTCCGTTTGGGAGAGTGCAATACAGGTGAAAAACAAGGGGCTCATATTCTAGGGTGACAGAATCCACTGTTCCAGGATGAACTAGAGTAGTAACCTTTTAAAATGGATTAAATTCCATCCGACTAATAGGATTAAAATCTGCAACCTGACTGTTAGGCTGGATGCCTCGTACGAGACATCCATTGTCTCGTACGAGACATCCTCCTTTTTCTGTGAATCTGCCGTGTTGGTAAACCATGTTTCATAAAAGCCGACTTGTTGGGACCCCAGCCTGGATTTGACACAGTTTCTACACTCTAGGTCCGTCCGATCAGCAAAGTAGCTCCACACTCCCAACACAATGTCAAACACCAAGTTTGCTCAAGAAATCAACGACCTCAAAGCTCGACTAGAAGGGGAAGTAGGTCAACTCTCTGAGGTGTATGCTACAGTCTTATACGCACGCTTCAAGAGAGAGATAGAGGAAGAGTTCATGACTCGGCTGCGAACACAAAAGGAATTCTTCGACAGAGAAATCAAATTTCTCCAAAATCATTAGCTAGCCTGGGAGGAGGAGGTCAATGCACTTCGAAAGGGCTTACTCATGCAAGAAGAGTACTATGAGAAAAAGATCGACACGCTCTAAGCATGTCTACAAGCTCAGAGAGAATGCTATAAGATGGAAGCTGAGTCCAAGACTAAAACAAGGCAGAGGACCTATAGCAAGCTAGAAGGTGTCACCCAAAGTCAAATGTTTAACATACTTATGAAAGCCGGCAAGGTGGCACCAAGGAAGCCCACCACCCCAAAGGAATTCCCTCATAATCATGCTCATCATCTCTTCTGCGAATTTCACAGGGCCAGTGGTCATGACACCAACTCTTGCCACCACCTCAAAGATGTGATCCAAGATCTCATAGGCTCTAAGCAGCTAGGGGTTCCTAATGTAGTGACAAACCCTCTCCCAACTGCGGGAGGAGGGATCAATGTAATAGAGATAGCTAGTGAAGAAAAGGAGATTATTCGCCTAATCCCAAATGTGGGCGAGAGCACTCCAAAGATTAATAATGAAATTTCTTTCGGTTACATGTTGTCTCATAATCAAGTACCAAGCACGGAAAATGACAATTTTGAACGCGAAAGAAAAAACTTGCCATACTTCATATTCCCTGAACCGTGGATCGACCATAGGGGGAAGCGCCAACCGGGCTTCGAAATCTTCAGTGACTGTGATCCATATTCACTTGAGACAGAACTGATACAATTCTCGTGGCTACCTCGAGAATTAGGGGGTACCAAGGCCGAAGCATTCAGTGAGTGGGACTTTGTGTTGGGAGAAGACCTACTGCGCCAAATTCTCAACCTTTGCAAGCTAGAGGACACTCAGATTAATACAATAGACAAGGGGGACGCTCCGAACCAAGACTACACCAAGCTCATCAAGAAGAGCGACGAGCCTATCCAAAATTGGTACACAACTAGGGGACCCATAGCAAGTGAAGACTTCCTGACCAAAGAATTAGGATGTACTCCCCATCCCCATAGGGCAAGAAAATTTGTAACTCTTACCTTAGAGTCAGATACCACTACCGATGAGCTCACCCAAGAGGACTTGGATGCCATCGCGGAACATGTATTCCCCTACTTTCTTAATGAAAAAATAGATCTTTCTGAGTATCCCGAGATTGCTAGCGTCCTAAATGATGAATTAACTAATAACTCTAACAAATTAGATAATAATGAGTCATATGACGAGATAGATCAAGAAAACGAACAAATCTTAAAAGAAATTAATAAGCAAGTAGGTCTTCGTGACGGAAATGGTCCTATTGATGTCGAAGAAATGCAAACAGTTAATCTGGGGACGGACGATGATCCGAAGGAGACCAAGATTGGCAGTTTCTTCAAGGGGGAAGACCGACAAGCCCTCATAGCGCTCTCCGAGAATTCGTGGAAGTGTTCGCTTGGTCCTACAAAGATATGCCGGGGCTAGCCAATTCGATTATTGAGCACAAGATACCGCTGCTTCCTGATTCAAAGCCAGTCAAGCAGAAACTCCGCGGAATTAAGCCAAAGTGGTCGGTACAAGTCAAACAAGAGATAGAGAAACTCCTGAATGTTGGGTTCATCAAAGTGATAGAGTATCCAACCTGGTTGGCTAATACTGTGCAGGTTTCCAAGGCAAATGGAAAAGTCCGTGTCTGTGTTGATTTCCGTCATCTCAACAGAGCATCTCCGAAAGATGATTTTCCTTTTCCCAACATAGACATGCTCATTGACAATACCGCGAAGTACGAAGTCCGTTCATTTGTAGACGGATTTGCCGGTTATAACCAGATCCTCATGGCCGAGGAGGACCAACACAAAACAGCGTTCACCATACCCTGGGGGACGTTCTGTTATACAGTCATGCCGTTCGGACTTAAGAATGCCGGAGCCACTTATCAGAGAGATGTAACTGCATTGTTCCATGACATGATACATAAAGAGATGGAGGTGTATGTTGACGATATGATCATACACTCCAAAGGCTCCGATGGGCAGCACCTTATCGACCTCAGAAAGTTCTTTGAGAGGTTGAGACACCACAAGCTGAGACTTAATCCGGCCAAGTGCACATTTGGGGTAGTGAAAGGAAAGGTCCTTGGGTACATGGTTACTGAGCGTGGTATAGAAGTAGACCCCTCTAAGATCAAAGCCATCATTGACATGCCTCCACCTAAGACGCAAAGAGAAGTCAAGGGATTTATGGGTCGCCTTCAATACATTAGTCATTTCATTAATCAACTCACGACGATGTGCGAGCCCATTTTTAGGCTCCTCAAGAAGAATGCATCCTTAGAATGGACAGAAGAGTGCCAACAAGCCTTCGAAAAGGTTAAGGAGTACTTAGTAAATCCGCCAGTGTTGGTTCCACCACATAAAGAGAAGTCGTTGACTTTGTACCTCACAATCAATGATACTGCATTAGGGGCTATGCTAGCACAAGAGCAACCCGATTCGAAGAAAGAGAACGCTGTGTACTTTGTCACCAATCGCTTCCAAGGGGCTGAACTGAATTACTCTGCATTAGAGAAGTTGTGTGCTGCACTGGTATGTGTGGCTGAGAGACTAAAGCCGTACATGGAAGCGTTCCCTGTACAACTGATTGCCCGAATGGACCTAATGAAATATATCTTCGAGAAGTCGTATGTCTCCTCTAGAATAGCCAAGTGGTACTTTATGCTCGCGGGGTACGATATCACTTACATCACATAGAAATCCGTGAGAGGAAGAGTGTTCGCGGATCATTTAGCCGAATTTCCATACGATAAAGCGAAGGGGGAAGACCCGCGATTCCATAATGAGGACATCATGGCAATAGCAGAAAATAAGTGGCAATTATTTTTCGATGGCGCAGCCAATAAAGGTGGATACAGCATCGGCATGTTACTAGTAGATCCCTCAGATTTCTACACTCCACTTGCAATCCGCCTTGACTCTGAGGACACTAACAATATTGCCGAGTACGAAGCTTGCATAGCGGGGCTTGAAGCAGCCTTAGAAAGAAATGTGACCGAACTAGAAGTGTACCGAGATTCACAACTTATAATCTATCAGTCACTCAAGAAGTGGAAGGTACAAGATCCTACACTCCATAAATATAACGACCATCTCCAAGCCTTGGTCAAACAGTTCAGAGAGGTCACTTTCTACTACCTTCCTAGAGATAAGAACCGCTTAGCAGACTCGCTAGCCATGCTAGCATCACTTGTGGAGATCCCCGAATGGACCGAGGTTAAAACCTTTAAAGTCATGAGGCGAACGACTCCCGCTTATTACTCAATCATAGACCTGCACGACTGGGAAGAAGAGTGTGGCTCTGTCTCCTTAAATAATTTGGATGATAAACCTTGGTATTATGATGTATGGCGTTTCCTCCTAGACGGAACATTTCCATCAGACGCATCACCTAAAGCAAAGATAGCCCTCAAACGGTTTGCCACTCAATTCGTTATCATAGGTGATCGCCTCTACAAGAACACCACGAGCAGTGTCTACTTTGTGCCGACGAACACGAAGCCGTAGAAATCATGGACCAAGTCCATCAAGGAGTCTGTGGAACCCACATGAACGGAATATGCTAGCAAAGAAAATCATCCGACTAGGGTACTATTGGGCCACAATGGTAGCCAACTGCACCGAAATGGTTAAGAAATGCCACAAGTGCCAGATACATGCCAACTTACAACATGCACCACCGTCCGTGTTATACCCCATGACATCCCCTTGGCCATTTTCTACATGGGGAATAGACGTCATTGGCAAAGTTTCACCAACGGGTCATAATGGACACTCATTCGTATTAGTCACCGTTGATTACTTCACTAAATGGATCGAGGCTCAATCCTACAAAGTCTTGAATGCCAGAAAGGTGGCTGAGTTCATTAAGACCAACATCATATGCCGATATGGGGTACCTCATGAGATGATATCTGACAATGGCTCACACTTTGAGAAAGAATGCGACCAGCTACTTGCAGAGTACAAGATAGAGAGACATCAGTCATCACCGTACCGACCACAAACCAATAGAGCAGTCGAAGCTGCTAACAAGACCATTGAGACCATCGTTAGGAAAATGGCTAAGACTGGAAGAGACTAGCCCGACAAGCTAACTTTTGCACTCTGAGGCTACCATACCTCAATCCATACCGCCACCGGTGAAACTCCATACGCCCTAGCCTATGGGATGGAAGCAGTGTTACCAATCGAACTAGAAGTACCATCACTAAGGGTTCTCCTATAAAACCAAGTGAATGAAGTCACATGGTTGAACAGCCGTTATGAACAACTAGCCCTGCTAGATGAAAGACGACTTCAAGCCGCCGAGCATATCCAATCATATTAACGGAGAATGGCCCGAGCATTCAATAAGAAAGTCAAATCTAGAAACATCAAAGAAGGGGACCTTGTCCAACGCGAACATCGTCCTGGACCATTCAATCCTATGGGAAGTGGGGACCAAGATGAATAGGCCCTTACATAGTCAATCAGCAGACATATTTTTCTCTTTCTTAAACAAGAACTACGATGACCTGAGATCCTTATTTAATTGATGTAAAAGGAGAATGTAGGCAGCCTTTTGGTCCGGTCTATTCAATAAATAAAATCAAAATCTTGTCGTCTTATTAATTGAATGCATTTCAAGAAAGCAATAAGAAAATTTCTAACATGAATACCAACTTGCAAAAGAAAATAAATAAAATACTAAAGGTCTAAACATTGGTCTATCTAAGCAATCTCTCGATACTCCTAAGGATCTATTTCTTCCTAACTTAGTAGGGGCTTGACCACGATCCGCCTTGTCATCCCTCTTCCTCTTGAACCAAGGTATCTCGAAACTGGGAGGAACATCAAGTCGACTGAACACCGAGGGAGTCAGTCTCGCAAACACATGAGGCCTATCTAGAGCTTGGAGTTTACCAGGAAGTCCGTTTGCTCTCTTCTCGTAAAAGTCACTATCCAGAAAATCTTGAGTGGCATCTGCTCTGACATTAGAAGGATCCTCCTTAGATTCCTTCTTCTTTAAATTCAAGCTAGGCTCGAATTGGTCCCCCAACAGAGAGCGGCGGATCTCATCAATACCCTCACCACTAGGACGGAGTTCCGAGAGAAACCAATTCAAGTATTTATCCGACAAATAGATGCTTCCTCCATCATGACGAAGATTGGTCCAATGGTTCATAGTGGTGCCTTGCCCCCAAACGCGAGCCAAGCTCGTAGAGAACTCCGAGTCCATGTAAGAGATATCTCGAGGCCGTCCCCCTGACAAGAAAGTGTCCTCCTGCTGACCGAATTGTCGCATTACCCTCCGAGCAAAATAGAAAGAGGAGTCCCTCAAACCCGGAAGGACGACCCTGTCGTACCCAAGGGTATTAGCTACAAACCTCCTCACCTTCCAAAAGGATGGGCACCAAGCAATATCATTGGTCTCCGCTTTAGCAAAAAGATGAGCCCATTCCTCAATACTGAGACCCTTCACTAACAGTCTCCACCTATGGAAAGTATAAGGAGAATACTCGACCGGAGAGTCCAACTGAGCCAAATAGTCAACAATAATGGCCTTTCCCGAGTTATAGAGCCGGTTCGGTGTAACTCATCAAGACCATGAAGGGACTCCCCCAAGATAAGAGGAATTATGTTGAAGGCCCGTCCTCTAGCTTGTAGAACGATGTCCACGAGCTCCGTGTCCGCCATGCCACACTTTCTCATAAAAAGTACGCTTCGAAATAAGCACAATGCCAAGAGGCAGCACTGGGAATCCACACCGTGACCACGAGTCACCAGACCTTTAAATCTCCTAAGCAAAGCATGGAGATCGACATATCGGTTATGAATGTAACTCTGCGCCACGGGAAGGCCTATACTCAGTAGATCCCTAAAAGACTTCGTCAGTACCTTGTCACAGTTAGGAACCGCAATCACCACGGTCAACGGTATATCCTAGATAGCCGCCATCTCCTCTACAGTAAGGACCATCTCATTAAGTGAAAAGTTGAAGACGTGAGTCGATGGATCCCAGAAGCATGCAACTCCCTTTAGAAGGTCCCATTCCGGTTTTAGATTCTTCAAGGTGAAAAGGATCTTGAAACTGAACAACTCCACGAATCTCTCTTGACGAGGTTTATTGAATGAGCGAAAGAACGTTGCTAAATCACCCTTGTGGTGTTCTACTAATTCTAAGTCCAAGGAGAACTCATCAACAATTATTGATGAAGGGACGGACTTGCTTAGGGCCATTGGGAGCAAAAGGTTGAGAATTTTACTCCAAAAGAAAAGTTCCCATAACTGATTCAAGGCTGCATGGTATTCTAGGACGGACTAGAGGTGTTTATATATAAGTTTGGACACCGAATCCTCGAGGAAAAAAGGAGAAACAGCCGCAGATTGAAAGGATGGCTCGTACGAGACATCGATGTCTCGTACGAGGCATCTCCCAGTTCAGAACAACAGAAACTCTGCTCAGATCTCAGGTTGCTCGACAAGTCAAAACATGTCTCAATCACCCCAGAAGCTCACCCGAAACAGTTCATACATCACATATAAATGGCCTAACGCGAATCCATCTCATAAAATTACCCCTCGGTTGACCAACCAGATGTGAGTCAATCTATTTACACAGTTAGAAATAAAGACTAAAATTAACAAATGTATGTGCTAGAGTTAGGAAATAACTGTTGCATAGGTACAAACCAAACAGAAAAAAATTTGTCTTCGCCTACGCCGAGGCAATAAGTACATCATCAACAAAAGGGGAGAATGGGGTATCCTATCTAGGATGTGTCACCACTAACACACTATCATCCGTCGGTCCAAGGCCTCTTCCCGCAAGAAGCTAGCTCCGCCGTCTGCTGAGCCAACCGTCCAAGCAGTCCCGCTGTCTCTCTCTTCATCCTCTTGGCATAGGCCATGAACTGGGCAAGCTGTCCTGCGACCTCTCTATATTCGGAAATAGGCACCTGTTGAATAGAGATATCAGAATCTTCAGATAAATAATAAACAGAAAGATGAAATGGTAGAATGGCAGAAATGACGGAAGAAGGGTCATAAATCATACCATGGTCACATCAGTAGGAGGCACGAGTTCCTCAGGCATGTCATACTGGGCGGGAAGGTCCTCGATACTCTCTATACCCTCATCCACGCTGTAGGTAAATGAAGTTGGTCCAAGCTGTGGACGGAAAGGGACATGAGCACTCCTTGGGCCTGAGCCTGATCACCCTCTATAATCAATCTGGGCATGAGACGACCAAGAAAGTCCTGATAATTAGCCTCCAAGGACATATGGTCAAAAGCATCCTGACCAATAATGAGGTCCCCTCTCTCCTCTTCCGCGATGGCATAAGAGTTAAGCATATGGGCTGGCGGGTCCAAAGGGGCGATGACGTCGAGTCTGCCACCACCCTGCTGGCGAGAGACTCTCTCTCCTAAATAGAAGCATCCCTGACTAAGGTTGATTATCAACATCCTTATACCGACAAACCCGTGAACATGATCAATACCCAGACCCCACCAAAGAAAGAAGGCGACAGCGGACTCGGGGACGGCCTCCCATCTGTCGAAATACAGCCTCATGCGCTCCACCGTCATGTCATCCCCCTCGGCCTACTCATCATGGGTATCCCTATTATCCCGGCGCCATCTCAGAGTATCTGGGAATATAACAGTGTTGTCTCAAAGATTGAAAGAGAAGAGACCAAACATGGCGTAACCCCAGGCCTGCAAAGTGGGAGAAACATGGTCCTCTGGGAACGGGCACAACTCATCCGTCACCCACACTTTACCCTTCATATGCCTACCAAAGAGGTGCTCTTTGTGGGATCGATGCACACCAGCCATTTGAAATGGTTAGGAATCACTGAAACTTGGTGAAAATGGAGATTTTTTAGTGAGAAATCGCCTAGGGTCGAAAGCTCCCGAGAATGAAATAGGAAAAGTGATTTAAAAATCACTTCCAGCGTCTAATATGCCTCAGTTTTGTGCAAAAAACAGAGAAGTCTCGTACGAGACATCGTTCCCTCGTACGAGGTATCCCCAGAAAAGTCTCAGAAAACCATGTTTTCTTAGGAAATTCCAGAAAAGCCCTGCTTTTAACAGAAAGGTCAGAAAAAGCCATGTTTTAGACCAAGAGGTTGAATCTGAACCCGGTTCAAGATGGAACATTGAGTCATCACAAATGGATATTTTCAGAATTGGAACAAGCAAAGTTGTTTCTCAGTACGAATTTATCCTCACCACGCATCCAAGATCATGGGTGAGCAACGAAATCTGCATCAGCAAACTTTAAATCCCATGACTGTCATCAAGACGTAAGTTAATGGCACAGGATTTACAACCGGGTATCCCACGACTGTTATCAAGGCGTAAGTTAATAACACAGGATCCCACCAATTAGAATCCCATAATTACCATCGAGACGTATGTTAATGGCATAGGATTCACTTTTCTGGCGAATAAGGCATCCTCGTTGGAAGGAGAAGCAAGGATCCAAGTAATTGGCGTCTCCAAACCCAGAGTCTGATAATTGTTATCAAGACGTATGTTAATAACATAGGATTCACATTTTCCGGCGAATAAGGCAACCTCGTTGGAAGGAGAAGCAAGGATCCAAGTAATTGGTGTCTCCAAACTAGGGTCCCATAATTGTCATCAAGGTGTAAGCTAATGGCATAGGATTCTTATTTTCTGACGTAAAGGGCAAACTCGTTGGAAAGGAGAAGTAAGGATCCAAGTAATTGGCGTCTCCAAACAAAAGGCAGGTCGTCATCAACAACAGGTTATTCAGAATTGGAATCAAAGAGATTGGTTCCTCAGTATGGATTACAACTGGAGACGGTTCGTCGTCGACAAGAGAAAAAGGAGTATATTCAAAATTGGGTCAAGGACATTGATTCCTCAGTATGGGTACTCTCTAAACTTTACGTACCTCAAGTATTGTTTTCAAAAGTGATTTTCAAAATACCTTAAACCTTAGTTTTTGCGTGTTTTTCAGAGTCAAACTACGTTAGGACTGATTTCCTTCCGAGGAATACGTAGGCAGCTTTTTAGCACGACCATACCCCTAGTTCAAAATGGCGTCTTTTCTATCGACGACGTTACTTCATCCATAAGTATCGTCGCCAAGGGGCTATGTAGACACCCCATTTTGGACGTTCATTTATGATCACACTACTTCTGTGTCTCGCCTTTGATTTGGGTCAAAACTCATTAAGTTGGACATGTTTTGTTAAGTTTCTGACTGACTCCATTAGTCAGGGGCCAAAATGAACATTAAAACTACTGCAGAGGGAAAATAGTGAATTCCAGCACTGAGATGCCTCATACGAGACATGATGTCTCGTACGAGACATCCCCCTTGACAGTCGGCTTTTTGGTCAGTTTCCTTGTTGATCTTAACCCCTTTTCTTGGCAAACACTCATGCAATCCGGGGAAAATCCCATGGACGATCCTAGAGTCCAAATATACCTCTGTGGGAATCAAGTCTTAGATTCCCACCTCAACTTACCTTCTTGGCTAAAACCCTAGGTCCAAAACCCCTATAAATATAGTTGTTCTTGCTTAGAATAACTAATGGTGAATTAATGGTCAACTCTAGACTCCAAATCTGATCAAAGAAGCTCTCATAATCAGTCCCTCTCTGATACCCACGAAATTTGGAAGATCAAGGCCTTTAGTCAAGGCTATCCATAGGATTCTTGAAGAAAACTCTTAGGTAAAATCTTTGCTTTATATCTTCTCATCTCCTTCTTTGCTTTGAAGTAGTGTGATTCCATCAAAGGATCAGCCTAGAGCCTCTCCAATCCATGGAGATGGTCTCGAAGCAGATGATCCGACATCCTAAATAAATAAGCAATTATTTATTTGTTTGTTTTTTTTTCTTTGGTATATGAATGCATAATTTTGAAACGATGGTAATGATTTCTTAGCAAGACCAATCCTAGATTGGGTGAATTGGGTGCTCCTTAACCTTCCCAATTCATAACATAACCCCCGAATCCAGACATCTCGGTCCGTGTTCCGACAACAACATGGTGGCGACTCTCAAATCAACAAAAGAGTAAATCGAAGGACGAAAACTCCCTCGAAGAAAACCTCTCTCGCAAACAACTGTGGGTGAAGAACAACTCATCAAGGAAGAGGCTTAGATTTGAAATAAGGAGAACTACAACGACAAGGACGACGACAGCAATCTCCGTTTCTCTTTCTCTACCTAGAAATAGGATTAAAAAAAAAAGTCAAAAGTCCTCTTAAGTGTGCATTAAGTTTTCTTCCTTCCCATTAATGTTAAAGTTTGAGTCGGTCTCATCAAATAAAAGTCGTTCTTGTCCTTATACACTATTCCAAGTTGTTCAATTTAATTCTTGGCAAAATGATGAAAAGATGTCTAAGCAAGTTTTGGAACGAAGGCCATCACTTGAACGCCTAGGGGCTAAACATCGCAACGAAGGCAACAACATCAACGACGAAGCCAAGGAGAAAAACAAGGTGGCACAACATCAAGCAAATTTTTCAAAGGGGGAAAAAAAACTCGCTAGGTTGACTCTTCAAAACAACCTAGGCAAAAGTTAGAGCACAAAAAAAAAAAAAAAAAAAAAAAATCCCCCCTCATTCAAAGAAGTTAACAACAACATCATCATCCACCAACGAAGGACGAAGCAACAATTCATCACGAAAAAAATGAGCATCAACAAGAACTACGGTGACCTGAGCCTCTACACTGGAGGAACGTAGGCAACCTTCAGGTCCGGTCTCATGCAAGAAAGAAGATATGTTTAGCCCTAGTGCGTTATGGTGATCGGCCTTCATCTCGAACTTGTCAAGACATCTTTGTACGAGTCATTTGCCAATGAATTAATCACCTCAAGATTGAACAACTTTCCTAGATTTGAAATCGTTTCACGTTCCTTGTCTAGTCTATTAGACTTTAAAAAAGAGGTGAGAGATGACCATAGGGGCCAATTTGGTAAAGTTCGGATATTTTTGAGATAAAGAGTGACCTTTGGGGGGTCAAAAAGAAGGATGTGAATCGGTCCCTGGTCAATTATAGGTGAGGAAGACCTATATGAGTTGGTTTTGACTTAATCGAGTCGGGTAAGGTTTGCTTAAGGTTTGACCTAAATAGGCCGAGAGGTGGTTCAAGCAAGAATGCGTCGATAATGGTGGTTTTACCTAGATGAGTGAAGGGTTAGTTGACCTATCTAGTGAATGGATCAAGATAGCGGGACAAAGATGGTTTGACCTAGGCGGGTCAAATGTAGGTTGGTTGACCTGGATGGTTGACCTAGATGGGTCAAATGTAAGAGGTAGTTTTAACCTAAGAAAGTCAAAGACGGACAAGTTGACCTAGATGGGTCAAGGATGGTGAGTTGATGGTGGGTCAAAGTTAACAGTTTGAATTAGATGGGTCGAGGTAGTGGATTGACCTAGATGGGTCGAGGTAGTGGTTTGACTTAGATGGGTCGAAGGTAATGGTTTGACTTAGATGAATCGAGGTAGCGGATTGACCAAAATATGACAAAGATGGTGTGCAGACCTAGACAGGCCGAGACGGGTTGACCTAGGTTGGCCAGTACAACGGTTGGTCAAGATGACGGCTTGACCTAAACGGGTCGAAGGTCAAAGGTAATTGGGTTGACCTAAGGGGTCAAAGGTTGACCTAAGAGGTTAAAAGTGGATAAGGTTGACCTAAGAGGTTAAAGGTTAATTGGGTTGACCAAAGGGGTCAAAGGTTGACCTAAGAGGTCAAAAACAGATAAGGTTGACCTAGGAGGTCAAAGTCAAAGGTAATAAGGTTGACCTAGGGTGTCAAAGGTTGACCTATGAGGTCAAAGGTGATAAGGTTGACCTAGGGGGTCAAATTCAAAGGTAATAAGATTGGTCTAAGGGTCAAAGGTTGACGTAAGAGGTCAAAGGTTGATTAGGTTGACCTGGGGGGTCAAAGGTTGACCTATGAGGTCAAAGGTGATAAGGTTGACCTAAGGGGTAAAAGGTTGACCTAGGGGGTCAAAGGTAATTGGGTTGACCTAAGGGGTCAAAGGTTGACCAAGGGGGTCAAAGGTTGACCTAGAAGGTCAAAGGTGATAAGGTTGACATAGGGGGTCAAAGGTAATTGGGTTGACCTAGGGGTCAAAGGTTGACCTAAGAGGTCAAAAGCATATAAGGTTTACCTAGGGGGTCAAAGTCAAAATAAGGTTGACCTAAGGGGTCAAAAGGTGATAAGGTTTTGACCAAAGTGGGTCGAGATGAAGGGTAGACCCAAATGGATCTCAATGATGGGTAGACCTAGACGGGTCAAACTTAATGGGTAGGTAACCTAGATAGGTCAAGATGACGATTTTTGAAGGAATCGACCACAAATGGTTTAAGGGATGAGCGATGGACATCAGAGGGTCCTAGATTAATGGGTGGCTTTTGCAATGCATGTTTTATTTTACGAAACATTTTGCATTAGTTACATCCTGATTGGTTCGAATGGATACCAACCTGTCACAAGTATGGAGTGTTCTAAACTCTATGAGAGGGTTGACATGAGTAGGATAAAAGGTCCCCATGCTCGCTAAGAGTACACGGTGAGTGGAGGAAACAAGTGTCTCGAAAGAGGGCGACAATGCACATTGAATGCTCCGAGGGTAATAAGGGTTTGTGCAGTGCTGACACGGACTAGTGGTAGTATGTGGCAAGAGGCTACTTCTTTCGTTTTAAGAAGAAAAAAGAGAATTTTTTGATATTTTTATGCGATGCGATGCAATGCAAGATAGAGAAAAGTAGATAAGAATGTACATCAGAATAATAACGAAAGTTAGACCCACTAAGTTTGAAACAGATTCAAAGCATGTCCCTAGCGGAGTCACAACTGTGAATACCCCTTTCCGATGCAGCGACGCGCGGGAAGTTTCATGTCATAATTATTTAATAGAAGGATGTATTCATAATAGCACTTAAAAATATGAGAGTCGACACGCCGTTTTAATTAGCCAAAACATTTAGAAAAAGCTATTATTTCATGTAAATGGGTTCGGGGGTCAAATTACGATCAGAGAAGAATATTAAGCGTTATCACTCCTATCGCCCGATGATCGGACTTTCTACATAATGAGGTGTAGGTTGTGTGCTGTGTTTTGAGACCGGATCCAAAGATTGCTTACGTTCTTATCAATGTGAGAAGCTCAGGTCAGCGTAGTTCGAGAAGAATTTAGAATAGGCAGAAGAAACGGGATCATGCATAATGAATGGGGAGTATTTACCTAAACATTAGGGTTTAGGAGTAGTTCCTAGATCATGTTCGGGTTGATGAACCCTAGATCATCATCGGCTATGAAATAACATATTAATCATGAAGATCGAAACTCTAAATCTAGCATAAATAAGGTTTTAATCTAACAACATGAACAACATATGAAGAACATATTATGAATATATGAATATATGAATATTATGAAGAACATATGAATAAACATATTAAGAACATGAATATTATAGATCTAAATCAAGAACATGGCAAGAATATCACTAAAAAAGGTTAGAAAATTTACCTATGTTAGCAAGAACTAATCTTGGATCTTCTTAGGAACTTCAATAATGTTCTTAGAAGCTTGAAAGACTTGATTTGAGAGTAAATTCGTCACTTAGCAAGCTTGAGAGTTCTAAGAAATGATTTGTGGAAGTCTGGAATCGGGAAATGATATTGGTGCTCTCCTCCTAAATTATGGGGCTTAGGGGTCCTTTATATAGAAACTGGCAGAGAGATCTGACGGCTGAGATCTTCTGAGGCGGATATGGCCGCGTGGCCAAGGTTGGATGTGGCCGCGTGGCCTAGGGCGAATGTGGCCGCATGGCCACTTCTTCAAGCTGGCTTGATTTTCATGTTAGGGTTTATTCTGATTTATGAAAACCTTAATTAGGTTAAATCTAGGCCTTTCTAGAATAATGAGCTATATTTTGAGAATCCGGGATAAGTATTTGCAATGTTTCAAATTCTTATAAAGTCCTTATATATTTAAGAATGCACTAATTAACCCATTTTCAGATCGGGTACTAACAAGTAGGCAATATCACTTATTTTATATATAACCCCCCCCCCCTACCCAAACTGCATAATAAGGACTACTCCTTGGTAGTCTGTACTAATTTTTTTTGATTTTTCGATATTATTGATTCTTAGAAGGAAAAACTAAAAAGCCAATGTTTGGAATATGAATCACATCAACTACTGCAAATTTATTTACCCATTCATCAAAAGATAAAATTGTGATTACTTTCTGAGGTTGTTTGTAATGATAATGTTGTGATTTGTTGTCTATTTAAGCTTTTATAAATTCTCATTAAGTTCAGTTTTTTTTTTTTTTTTTTTTTTTTTGAAGTAAGCTTCTATCATATCATATTAAGGCAATTGTCATCGTGTTACAAACTCCTATGAAGCCTATTACAGATCTATTGCCCTATCTATTACAAATCCTTACAAACTCCTATGAAGCCTATTACAGATCTATTGCCCTATCTATTACAAATCCCTATATTGGAATCTATTACAGTGATACTTGCCGCTCTAGAAATCTTTGTTGATGTTCCTGCGCCGCCTGGTAGTCTGCTTGATGTAGCCTCCTTGCCATAGGCATCCTCGCATCTTCAGAATGATCCCCTGTTGGCACAAGCTCCCCTGCTCGGAGGGTACCCTAATGGGCTGAACGGTAACACAAGTTCTCCACAAACTCCTCGAAAGGAGGTGAACCTGGGACCTCCAGAGTGGAGGCCACTTACTTATTGGAGAAAGGGGGAGGGGGGATTGAACCCATGACCTCCAGATTTGAAGCCATGAGCTCTGGCCACCAGACTAAAGCCTGATGGATCATTAAGTTCAGTTGAATGCCTTCAAAATTGGTTTTAATTCGAGCCTACTTTCCAGAAATCTGGTAATAGATTCACTGGGAATGTCCCTTACTTTTTTCACATTGCCACACTATTAAGGAGTAGTACAAACAACTATTTTCAAACAAGTTGCATTCATAATTCATTAATTTATACAATGGCGACATTCATAAATAAATTATACTCCCTCCGTCTTGATACGGTGAGACTCTCAAGATTAATAAGGTTATATATTAGAATTAGATTTTAGGGTTAGATTCTTTTCTTGGATATATATATATATATATATATATATAGGTAGGTGCTCAAATGAGAACCATAAGTGTGTGAGAACCATGAGAACCAACAGCAGCCGTTGGATTAGAAGAAAAGGGACGGTGCAGATCGGCTTGGGAGGGTGGATGACGCGGTGGCATTTTTGAAATAAGTCGGAACTTCAAGGGCAGAACAAGTAATGTATCGTTATGTTCTTATATTGTGGCTATGCGTTGAACACGTCGAGGACAGAAAGGGAGGCGGTGGCATTTTTGTAATAAGTCGTTAGATGCACTAAGAGCAATGGTTTGTGTATCCTATAACTGGAACATAGTATCATGTTTCATTTTATTGGATACATTAGTTTTTGCCTAAATGTATCCAAGTGAACATTGGATACATTTAGTTTTGACCTAATCTGTCCAAGTAATGTATCCAATGAATTATCCAAGTGAACTATTAGATACATTAATTTTTTCCTAACTGTATCCAAGTGAATATTGGATACATTTAGTTTTGACCTACTCTATCCAAGTAATGTATCCAATGAATTATCCAAGTGAAAATTAGATACACTAGTTTTGCCTAAATGTATCCAAGTGAACATTGGATACACTAGGAAATAACCTTTGTATCTATAGATCTCGCCTATCCAGACTTCGGCGCGCGCGTTTGTGTTTTTTAAGCGATATGACCATTATGCCCTCACGTCGCCTATAATTTCAAAATTGTCACCACTATTTTTTTCTTCCTCTCTAATCTGCACCGTTGGTTTATTTCTAATCCAAAGGCTATAAGTGGTTCTCATGGTTCTCACACACTTAAGGTTCTCACAGGAGCAATATATATATATATATATATATATATATATATATATATATATAAGTCGGTACACTCGGTATACCAACTGAACACAACATTCTATACCATATACCAACCAACTAGACGTAATTGGTTCGTACCGTACCGAATCTTCGGTATACCGACTTGTGTGTACCGTTTATAATTGGTACGGTTCGTATACGGGTTGGTTGGTACGGATGAATACCAGCCCTAATTGAAAATTTAAAATAGGTAACTATTAAAATTGGGGCAAATTGCAGATTGCTGACCTGAGTTTGTCACATGTTTGCAATCCCCGACCCGAATTTCAATTGTGGCAATCAGGGACCTAAGTTTGTCAAATTTTTGCAATGTGGTGAATAAACTAACATTTCGTTAATATTTTAACGGGCCTAAACACATGTGCCTCGCACATGGTATTTTTAAAGGGTAATCTTGTTAATTTATGGAGGCTATGCAGGGCATGTGTTTAACTGAGAGTGCAAGGCATGTATTTTAACTGAGGGGGTATACTGCAAGTTTTTGAAAATAAAGAAAATAATTAAAGCAATTACCCATCTCCATCTTCTTCCTCAGTCTTCTCTCTCAGCCTCTTTCTCCGCCATCACACCCACCACCATGCCCACTACTACCTTCCATCAACCCCACCTTTGGTCGGATCGAAGGAATGAGGATGGGAGGGAGCTCGAACGACTCCTTTATTTTCAAAAACTTGCAGTTCACCCCCTCAGTTAAAATACATGCTTTGCACTCTCAGTTAAACACATGTCCTGCATAGCCTCCAGAAATTTGACAAGATTGCCCTTTAAAAATACCATGTGCGAGGCACATGTGTTTAGGTCCGTTAAAAAATTAATGAAATGTTAGTTTATTCACCACATTGCAAAATTTTGACAAACTTAGGTCCCTGATTGCCACAATTGAAATCTCGGGTCGGGGATTGCAAACATGTGACAAACTCAGGTCACCAATCTACAATTTGCCCTTAAAATTGGTTCAAAATATAAATTAAGTAACTATTTACTTTTAAGTGATTCGTAGATGGTTAATATTTTTGAATTTAAATTTTTGTCTAATCACTTTGATAGATGGTTGATATTTGTAAATTCAAATTCTTGTTTAATAATAAAAAAATGTTAATTAACGAAATTCCACTTAAGCTAATTTGTGACACATGGCATTCCGTGCCACATGGAATTCAATATCATAATTTCATGTGGCTTAATATGTGATTAGATAAAATCTCTCCTATATTATATTCCCTCTGTCCCAGAAAGATAGTCTCATTTTGACTTTTTTTATGGTCAACAAAAATGAATTTTGACCAACCACTAATGACGCTCTAATCATTATAGAGGGAGTATAATATAAATTTGTCGATGCTTTAATTTTCAACACAATAACATTCCAAAATAGCCAAAATAATTGCCGAACCGATCAATCTAAAAACCAAAACTGATAAAATTGGAGCACCTAATAAACATGAAACATGTATCTTTAAATATCACCCTGAATAAAACTGACCGAAATAAACGTGCAAACATCTAATTCAATCTTTGAATTTCAACTGCTGTTGTTTGTACCAGCACCATTAGTTTCTACCTCACAGCAAAACACAATCATGGACTGAAAATGTAAAATTAATCATCTAGACCATCAAGCTAATAAAAACTTTGAGCACGCGAAATCAATCTCTATGATTGTCAACCAAAACAAACTAAATGAAAAAGATGTACGTTTAGGATAACATAATAACTGCATGGATGATGCTCTCTTCATTACTTTGTCGATCCAACAAGACCCAAGTTACCCAAGTTTTATCCCACACCAACCCTGCAAAGCAAATAATCTTTGATATCAGGTAGAAACAAGAAACGGTCACGAACAAAAAGCATGATCAATCCCAAGACAACTAATTCAACATATATGACTAGGAAAGAGATTGTAGGTACGAAACCAAGTCTATGAGCAGGATAAAGATTCATAAACCAGCTTTACAAGGTGTCCAAGTTAAAAGGTCAATTGTTTACAGATTTGCATTTGACGTTTTCATAATAACTGGAGCCCAAGTCGTCAGAATTACCCATGAAATTAAGCAAAGACGACGTTGCAATAACTTGAAACTTGTATGGATGAAGATTATAATGGATCAACCATACCCCATGTGATGGGCTGCTTGAACAAAACCATGGCTTAGCGAACTTTTAGAAAAAAAAGATCCTCTGACCATATCTTACCACTATCTAGAAATGTAAACCAGCCACTTTGATCAAACTAACCAAATGATTAATCGACACAATAGAAACTTACTTACCAGCTAAGTGAAGTGCTGCATCGTTCTATTAATCTCACCCTAGCTTAAAGTTTAAGATTGAACCCCTCAGAAAGAAAACCATCCCTGAGATAATTAACAATAAGTGAGCAATAAAGAAACATCAAAGAAAACAGCAATTAAACCAAGACGATGACAAGGGAAAACTCTTGCAACAAGTGCTACCTCTGTTAGTCCCAAAATGAATGTCAAATGTCCAAAAGATTTCAAAATTTACTCTTGATCAAGAACAAATTTGTTTTTTTTTTTTCTTTTGGAGATTCACTTTGGGACGGAGGGAGTAGTCTTTTGATCAAAGAAACAAATTAATTGTAGTTTGAAGGAACACTGCAAACAAGACAACTTATAGTTGCGAATAAAATATCAATGCAAAAAAAAAAAAAAAAAAAAAAAAAAAAACATTAACCTTACCTCTTCTTAGTTTTCTTCTTTGTCTTCATTTCCCCCTGTTGTGCTGGTTGCTTCCCCACATCGCTGAGACCACCATTGAGCTGAACAAGGCTTTCAACAAAGAAGTATTGCTCAAAATAATTTGGCACACCACGAATCCTGACAGACCTCACACTTCTCTTTTCAAGATCATACCAGAAAAAACTATTGATGTCGCCACGAGTTTGGGATCGTTCTGACATTTCCAATAGTACTTGCCCACCACTTCTTGAATAGGCTATAGGTATCAGAAACTGAAACGACCTGATATCATGGGGTTGTGCAATTGACAACAACTTAGTCCAAGACTCCTTTACTCCATACTCTTTCATTACCCACACATCAAAATAGTTAGGATAATAATTACAATTCACAGTAAGGCAGTCACCTAAAACCCCCCAGAGTCATATGAAACTCTTTATCGACAAACTCAGGCTGTGGCAACAGCCGATATTCCTCACTAACAAGATCAAAAGCGGCGATTAAGTTGCTAATATCAGACCCAGTTCCTGGGCGCACAACCCAATGCAGAGCACCATTAACAAGTGTACCATAATCTCGCTTGCATCGAATGTAATAAGGGAAATCCCCAATCCTACGCCACGAATTTGATTTCATGCTATAAACTTTGACTTCAGAGAAAAATAAATTACGATTATCCCCATCAAATTGGATCAGCCTAACAACCTTATAGTCATCGTTAACCTGATCATATCCAAACCCATAAACTATGTACTGGCAGCAAGGGAAAAATGTATCCGGAAACCCCAATATCAGTAGCTGGTAATTTCAAATGCTTACGGGTGGAGGGGAGGGGTTCCATAAAACAATATCAACCTCCGAATCATACAGACAAAGCAAGCCATTACAAGAACCCAAAATTTCAGTCCCGCTTACTTCACTGCTTACTGGATGATCGAGTTTAACAGCAGTGTCAAGTGAATCAAAATTAACGGAGTACAAATAACAATCTCTGAGAATGATGCTTGCATTGGTTTTGTTTTCCAGAGAATGATTAAGATGAGTTTTAATGAAATCGGGGCTATCAATCAAAGCACACCATGGTTTAGATACAGACCTGAACCGAAGAATGGATCTGACCGGTAATCGCCGGATGATGTCGGTCAGTATTTCCGTCGGGACGTCTGACATTGTTAGGTCTTGGATATTGCAGTGAGTTACAGAGAAAATATGGGAGTTGCGTTTGAGGGATTTTTTCCCAAGCACGGAGTATCATCCGACGACTCATATTGACGATCATTATTAAGTTTTTTAATACTCCCTCCGTCCCGCCGAAAATTGCAAAAAAAAATCATGGCACAAGAATTAAGGGAAAAGTGAAAAAGCTGATGTGTTGTGAGTGTTGATAGTTGAGTGGGAGAGAGAAAGTGGGGTAGAGAATAGTTAGTGGGTTAGTGGATGTGAGTATGAGAAGTGGGACCCACTAATTAAAAAATATTAAAAACTTTCCATTTATGGAATGTGCAATTTCTATGGGACGCCCATTTTGGTAAGTTTTGCAATTTTCGGTGGGACGGAGGGAGTATAATTTTTTTTGGGCTGGTCTACGATCTTCTATAAGCCCACCCCTAAGCAAACCCCGCCAGCCCACACAATACTCCCTCCGTCCCAAAACAGCTTTCACCTTTTTTTTGAAAAGCACGGGAATTAATAAAATGTGTAAGAAAAGTGGGTGGTGTGAGTGGAAAGGAGAGAGAAAGTGGGGTAGAGAATATTAAATGGATAGTTGTTGTGAGTGGAGAGGAGAGATAAGTAGTGGGAATCTTTTCCATTTTGGGAAAGTGGGACTTACCAATGGGACACCCAAAAGGGAAATATGTGCAAGGTGTTTTGGGACATAGGGAGTAATACTTAATAAATAAAAAATTCTTTTTACCTTTCTTAACTTTTTTTTTCAAGCTAATTTTGGTCTTATCAAAAACTAGTTTTTCTCAAAGGTTAAAGAAAAACTATTTTTGTGCCGCTGGCACTTAAATACACATACACTGACTTCTCTCGCTACTTACCCTCTCTACACTAACACTGACATTATTTTATACTAATACTGTCACTTTTTACACTGGCATTTCATAATACATGCACTGGCACTCTTGACACTGGCTTTTTTTTACACTGACATTTTTTATTCTGGCACTTCATAATACATACACTGGCACTCTTTTACACTGACACTTTTTCCCATAACACTGACACATTTTTACACTAACACTGGCATTATTTCACATCGACACTTTTTACACTAACACTGAGACATATTTTAATTAACACTGGCACTTTTTTGTACTACCACTGGCACTTTTTCACACGCACACTGGCACAAAATCTATATATATATATATATATATATATATATATATATATATATATATATATATATTAAAGTTGGTGAGGAGAGTATGGTATTGCCATGTGGACAAGTCATGGAAGAAGCTAGAATTTGGTGATGTCACATTAACACTACCCTCTTAAATAAGTGACTTTTCATTTTTTTTTCTATTAGCTAATAGTATTAGCTAATAATATTAGTTACTATATATGGTAACTATTATAGTTAATTATAATAGTAACTATTATTAATAATAGTAATAGTTAAGTATAGTAGTTAAGTACTATAGTTAAAGTATTACTATTACTAGTAATAGTTACTATTATAGTTAACTATAATAGTTATCCTATATAGTAATTATTACTATTATTAGTAATAGTTATTATAATAATTACTTTATATAATAATTTATATAATTAGTTAATATTGCTAAACAAATAACAATTGACTATTAATAGTTAACTATCATTATAATTAACATTTATATTTAACTATTATAATTAACTATTAAATAAACTAAAAAATACTATTAATATTATTAGTTAATCATAATAGTTACTATATATATTAATTATTACTAGTAATAATAGTATTAGTTAATAATAATAGTTACTATATAAGTTAACTATTATTATTAATAGTATTAGTTAATCATTATACAATAAATGTAAATATTTAATATTAATATTACTCGCTCCGTTCACTTAACTTTGAGTCGGCTTTGGCACGACTGCTCAAAATAAGTTATTTAGGTAGACAACTCCTTGTCAATCATATCATATATGACTCTTAGATCCTTTATGAGTTTTTAGACATCTTATGTCTAACATGTTTTAATCTCATCTGTGCCTTTGGCCCAAAACTCTTTTGATAGCCTAATTAAGTCAAATCATTTTAAACGTATAGGAACCACTCTTTCCTCATCTTGCTCATAGATGAATAGAATTAATGCACCTCGCTTTGGCAGAGCCCACATAAAACTATCAATGTACTTACAAGTGTTTTAATCATGGATTGGCAAATGACTTAAGTTTTCAAGAAGGTTCAAACACATAAAGTTAATCAATTAACCGAATTAATTTTATGTGACTTAGTTGCGCTAGTTATAGGATTAATATTCTGAAATTGAATCCGCAGAGCATCTTTAAAGTGAGATCCCAAAACGTACGGCCGAAACTAAGCCAAAAGCATCCACATTTCCGTAGTAAGATCAAGAAACCAAATAACTTCTCTTTACGGTCGAAACTAAGTCAAAAGGTATCCACATTCCCGTATAGATTTATCACTTGTTTCAAGACCCTTTCATTATCTCTTAATATCACAGATTACAGCAATTCTAAACTCTTTAGAATTCTGATTTCTGCAAGTCTTTTTCTGGATTTTCGATTGAAAACTGTTTCAGGAAACACGGTTTCAAAAACCAGCCGTCTGAAAGCAGTTTCAGTTTCCAGATTTGAATTCTGTAAACAATTTACAAAACAATCTGGACACCAGAAAACAGAACAACTTTCTGGAAAAAGAATACGAATTTTAACCAATCTAATTCATATAATCAATAACCAATTTATTCCACATACAAATTAGATTAAGATCATCAACAATTATAATCCAATTACAACATGATAATATAAGCATGCAATCATACATATAAATCATATTAATATTACAATCACATAATCCCATCATAAACTAGCATGCATATTTTATATCTCATATAAAATCCCATCACATAAATTCATCTTATCATGATCATACCAATTAAATAATTGCATTAAATAATTATATCATGATAATATTAGAATTATTGAACATTAACGGGGCTCTGATACCGCTGTTGGGTTTTGTGCAATCATGCGCAGCGAAAGAACAACATGAAAAACCCAAAAGCCTAGATCTGTTATGTTCAATAATTCATAATATGAAGATGAAAGAAACTAACCCTTGTAGATCAAGATGTGAAAACTTGGATTAAGATGCTAAGATGAGCACCCTCTACCGGTGATCCACAGTTCGAACGGTTTCAAGAACGATTCTTAAACTTGACTGCTAGGTCCTTCAGATTGAAAAACTATGGTGAAGAATGATTCTTCAATTGCTACTAACGTTTATTAAAGTTTGATAATTGGGAATAATAAAACTTAATAACCATAAGTATATAATGTGTACTCCAAGAAAGAGTTTGTGATTTCTAAAATCAATGTTATGGGAATAATTCCCGGTTGTCCACATTATAAACAAGTGGTCTCCTATGGAACCGTACGGCTCATAGCCAGCCGTATGGCTCCTATGGAACCGTACGGCTCCCCTTTCTAGTTTCCTCGTTTTTCACTCATTTTAATTATCCATTCTGCTTGTGTGACCCAATAAGATTATACTAAATTGGCAATTAGTCTGAACCATTCAGACCTCGTAAGTCATAAGCAGACTCTAGCAAGCCATTATGACTACCCAACTAGTATTTGTTCTCCAACAAATACCCATAAGTCTAATTGTATCCCATACACATAATCATCATATGATTATCTATTAAAATTATACTAATAATTAATCATAATTATCAGGGATGGAGATTATTATAATAAACATGCAAAATATATAATAATCAGACATTCAATATCTTTATTAAAGTATAAAGAAAATAATAATATTAATCGTTCAAATAACGTGCCTAGGGCATACACACCAAAAGCTATCATACTCCAAAGAAATTATACATAGCTCAAGATGTAATTGCTACAATTGTGCTAAAACCAAGAATGATAGCAGACCTGTCAAAATTCAGTGACGATGAAACTGATTCATCAGATTCAGAAGATGACATGGAAGCCATGATATGTCTTATGCCAAATGAGGAAGATGATTTAGAGAGTGAAGAGGAACTTGAAGCTCTTGCAGCTGCAGAAGAACTAAAAGAGGTAAGTGATTTTAATTCCCTAGATCTTGAAGGTTTAAAAAATTTAGTTCGTACTTTATTCTTTCAAAAGAAAAAGGAAGAATCAATCCTTAGGGCCTTGATAACTGAAAATTTGCAATTTTCAAAGGAGTTAGATAATCTAACATCCAAAAACAAACTCCTTGAAACCCAAAATCTCACACTCCAAGACCAAAACAAAAGGCAAGCAGATGAGATAGTTGACCTTCATGCTGATGTGTTCAATGCAAGAAATAATCACCTTGACATTAGCAATCTATATAATATATAAAAGCAAAAACATTTCAAGCCTTCTCATTAAGCCACGTGGAATTATGACGTGGAAATCCACGTGGCATTATTCTATAGGCAAATGTATATAATACTTATTTCAGGAAATGATTTAGTTTTTTAAAACTGATTTTTTTTTTTAAATCAAATATTTTCTGAGCTTAAATTACGAAAACATGATTACTTAATTTTAGTAGGCTAAAGATAATGGATATCTTAAATTAAAATATTAGAAATTATAATCATTCAATTAGTTGAATTTTAAGATATGGCTAAAGATAAGAAATGTGATGTAGCAGTATATCTCGGTGGAGAAAATCGAGCCACATATTTTGCAAAAATAAAAATAAAAATAAAAATAAAAATGAAGGATTCTATAAATAAAGTATGTTTGATGTTTTAAATTACTAATTGATGCGGACACAAAGGCGTTGAAGTTTTTGGAGTAATTTCAGCGAGTGCGCCGAAACCGTCATAACTTTTGACTCCGGATGAACCGCGGAACGCACCGCATATCAAATCGAACGTCGGAGCGAGACGGACAAAAGTCGTTATATTTAATTTGGACGTAGATGTTGTCAACTTTGCATGCATATTCATTTTTATATGAGAATTTGTATTTTTTTGTTATTTAGTGAAAAAAAATTAAAGTTAATAATTAATGGTAAAAATCTACACATCTATATAATATATAAAAGCAAAAACATTTCAAGCCTTCTCATTAAGCCACGTGGAATTATGACGTGGAAATCCACGTGGCATTATTCTATAGGCAAATGTATATAATACTTATTTTAGGAAATGATTTAGTTTTTTAAAACTGATTTTTTTTTTAAATCAAATATTTTCTGAGCTTAAATTACGAAAACATGATTACTTAATTTTAGTAGGCTAAATATAATGGATATCTTAAATTAAAATATTAGAAATTATAATCATTCAGTTAGTTGAATTTTAAGATATGGCTAAAGATAAGAAATGTGATGTAGCAGTATATCTCGGTGAAGAGCCACATATTTTGCAAAAATAAAAATAAAAATAAAAATAAAAATAAAAATAAAAATAAAAATAAAAATGAAGGATTCTATAAATAAAGTATGTTTGATGTTTAAATTACTAATTGATGCGGACACTAACGCGTTGAAGTTTTTGGAGTAATTTCAGCGAGTGCGCCGAAACCGTCATAACTTTTGACTCCGGATGAACCGCGGAATGCACCGCATATCAAATCGAACGTCGGAGCGAGACGGACAAAAGTCATAGGGAAAAGCCCCTTGAGGCGGGGTCTAAAACAACAAAAAAAATGTTATTTAAGGCCTTAAACGGGCTTCTTTATATCCTTGCAAATGAGATGGTGAACTTATATTCTGAGTTTGAAAATATCTTTCATCACTTAATATCCTTGCAAATTATATTGTATTATATAGATCACTTAATTTGATTTTGTACCATTATCTCAGTTTGAAAATGCCTTTCATCAGTTTTTCTTAATTAATTAACTTTATTATTCCCGTCGAATTCCGACGGGTTACTCACTAGTATATAATATGAAAGCAGAAACATTTCCTGCTCTCACATTGCGCCACCTAATAATGCCACCTCATAATACCACTTGGCGTCATTCTACCATTCTATTGGTCAGTACATTTTGAGGCTTTCAACATTAAAAAAAAAAAAGGAAAAAGCCTTCTACAAAACTCGGCTGAATCAATTAAGATTGGTAATTTGAAATTCAAAATTTACAAAATTAAAAGAGAAGATTTTAAATTTGAATTTATATTTTATTATTCTAAGTGGATGAAAGATTGATCAAATATCTATCTTTGGTAATTATTAACCTCAGATTTTAAATATGCTATTTAGAATATTTGACCACACCAAATATAAGGTGGAAAGTTTTGATAACTTTCTTTTCTTTTATCCGAAATTTTCGATTCAAAGATTTGCAAATATGCTATTCATGAGATATCCTTTGATTGGTTTATTTGGTAGTGGACATATACCCCCCTTTTTTTTTTTAGCAAAACGATAATTTCATTTCATTCATACTTTGACTAATAATCTAAATATAATATAATGAACCTAATAAAATTTTAAAAATCGTTTTTGGGAATCACTATAAATGGTGGTACAATAAATCATTTTTAATTTTTCATTAAAAATAATATATTTTATTTAGTCCTACCTAAACTATTTAAACAGAAAACCATTTGTCCCAAAGAACACCACTCCTCCTAAGAAAATTGTGAAAGCTTGGGTCCCTAAGGTTGTCTAACCCTCTGGACCCACATTCAAAGGGGACCATGTTTATTTTTCTTTTTTTCTGTTTTGTAGGATTTCAATAAAAGACTTTGGTATCTTGATAGTGGTTGCAGCATATACATGACCTTCAACACGCAATGGCTTCAAAATTTCATTCCAAAAGATGGACCAAATGTCATATTTGGTGATAATTCTCAAGCTAGAGTCAAAAGACAAGCAAAGCATACAGAGTTTACAATAGGAGAAGAATGGTCGTAGAAGAATCTATACATGTTGATTTTGATGAATCACCTAGTGCTTTGGATCTGAAATCCAATGAGTTTGATGAAACTCTTGGAAATCATGATTCCCTTCCTGAACCCTCTCCCATTATCTCTCAAAATTCTAAAAATGACCAACCTGACTATCTTCCTTATAATCTACCCAAAAATGTCTCTGAAACCTTTCCACCCTTCAACAATCTCAAAATCAGTGATACTCAAGTTTCACAACAAGCTGTTTATCCTGAAGATCCTTCTGTCAACCCAAATTCCTCTACTGATAATGGACCTACTACAAATAGTAGACCTGCCTCTGATAGTATACCTGTCGCGCCCCAGACCCGTGGTCCTACTTGGCCCCACGCTCGGGACACGATTGGAAGACGTTATAAAACACTTTTTAGAATTTTTTTTCGAAATGTACTTTCATAAAGTTTAACAAATTCCACACTCGAAGTTCAAAGACTTCATTTAACTTTCAAACAAACTCTTTCACAAACGAAAGTACTTAGCCCGAAAGCTTACAAACTTTTATACAAATGTACATACACCCACATTATCCAAAGTAGGTGTTACAGAATGATGAAGTCACGGAAACTCTACCCAAAAGGTATTACATCTATGTAATGTAACCTTTACAAAACAAAACCCAACTCTTACCACTTTAAGGTCCTCCCGTGCCAAAGTGTCATATCCCCTGGACTCGCCTTTATCTAAAACAGTAAACAAATAAAGGGTGAGAATGAATCTCAGTAAGCTACTAAAATGCAACTACGTTTCATGTTATAATAATAAGTATAACGAAAATATCATAAGCATCACATAGCACATAGCATGAGAGGCAAAGCCAACTCATAATACCACACATACAATGATGTAACACTCACAAGGATACTTAGTCAAGGTTTACCGAAAGAACATTAGCCAAGGTTCTCGAATCAAACATATAACCATCTGAGAGGTATCAACTGAGCAGCATCAAAGAGCTGAAGCCGGGATCCCGAAAACCAAACCATAACCATAAGAACCAAAGTAACAACGGGGAAATATGACACACAGTCATAACCCAAATGCTCACTCGAGGGAGCTAACTCATCCCATCTAAGGCCAATCTGGACTGTGGAAAAAGGCCCAGTGGAAAAGCCTTATAGTGAACTTGGTTGTGTGCCACTATAATTCTTTCCAACTCCACTCGATTACAAAAAAGGTCCAGTGGAAAAGCCTTATAGTGAACTTGACTGTGTACCACTATAATCATTTCCACCTCCACTCGATAACACAAAACCAGCTGGACTTTCAAACAAAGCACTGTAATAAATATTTGCTTAAACAACAACCGAGGGCAATGATTCCAAAGTAGGGAACCAAGCCAAATGTATCACAAAGATGAACCAATCCAAACCACATCAAAAGATGTTCAACAATATCCAATTACCATTTAGTCAAATTCCACAACACATATGTTCACAAAGGAACCAATTTCAAACACTAGGGTGTTCCACAACAACCCTTTAGGTACTCTAGGATATCACCTAAGACCTAGACCAAGATTAAACTTTAAATCACTTGAAATGGAACATCTCAACTTTTCAGCATTTATGGGCAGTCGCCCAAAACACTCTTTCCCAGACCAAACCTTTCAGTAGTTGTGGGCGGTCGCCCAAACCCATTCTGGGCGGTCGCCCATGAGCCAGACTCAAAATTCCCAAATTTCTCCTGCAAGCCAAATTCATCCGTCCCACGCGTAGGAGTATAACTTACTAACTCTTATACTATTACCAGGAGTGCAACAACCATCCCAAAACATTACTTTCAATTTAACTCTTCATTCCTATACAGAAGGTGAATACTCCCTTTGTTCCAAAATTACAAGTATCACAAATATTATCCAAATCACAAAAATAACAAGTATAAGTATCAAGTATAACATATATGACCATTTTAACATTTAAAGGAGAATTAGTAACTTACCTATTTCTGGAAAAAGTATCACAGAAATATGTTTTGTTCGGGTAGAAATGACCTACTCAATGCCCTGATCATTTTTATATAATTAGATTTTAAAACGGATAAGTAATTAAAAAGATATAAATCGAAATAGGTTGAACTTACCTTTTTCTCCTACCCTAGGAAAGTACGAGAGAAAGTTGCTGTTGTTAACACAGAGGAAGAAGGAGAAGGATAAACATGATTTTATAAAAAATCTTTACCCTTTTTTACAAATTGGTCACCCAACTTCCAATTTTAACACTTAAGCCCCTAAACTTATATTTTCAACAAGGACCCTAAAGTTTTAACTTAATCAATTAACTCCCTTAACCATTATTACTACTAACTAAGTAAAGAGAACATTTAATCAAGTAAGATGTGCAAGTCATAAATTATGACGCAACACATAAAATACACACATAATGTCAAATTAAAATTCCCAAAAATTTAAAATAAATAGGGACGGGTTTTTGGGGTCGTTACAATCACTCCCCCTTAAAGAAAATTAGTCCCGAATTTTAGGATAACTTACCAAACGAATCAAACAACCAAGGATACTTTCTTTCCATTTCATCCCGAAGATCCCAAGTTGATTCTTCCATATTATGGTTCCTCCACACAACTCTAGCAAGAGGAATACTTTTAGTTCTCAATTCTCGAATTCTAGAATCAATCACTTGAACTGAATGCTTCTCTTAAGACCTACTTGATTCAATATCCTCTAAAACTTTAGACATACATGAGAAGAATCATAAACAGATTTGCGTAGCATCGACACATGGAACACATTATAAACCTTGTCAAGAGAAGGAAGTAACACAAGATGATAAGTCCAATCTCCAACTCTTCCCAAAATCTCAAAAGAATTGATATATTAAGCAAACTCCACGAGAAGTAAAGGTATATCCCACGAATTCTAAGAATCAACTAAACAAGTTCTCAACATATCCTCGAGAATCTGAATGGTTCTTTCTGACTGACCATCTGTCTGAGGATGAAAAGTGTCGCGCCCCGACCCGTGGTCCTACTTGGCCCCACGTTCGGGACACGCACAGAAGACGTCATAAAACATTTTTAGGAAAATTTTTCGAAATATACTTTCTATAAAAAGGTTCACACAACCAACTCGATACTAAAACATGACTTCAAGTCACCAAAACAACCTTTCACAAACAAGTACTAAGCCACTTGGCTACAACCACTAACTTTACTTACTTAATTACAAACACGAACATCTACTAAAAGAGATGATACAAACCAAGTCACGGGTATACTACCCAAAAGGTATTACATTTACATAATGTATCCTTTACTTACACCACATTTCCCAAAATGTCTTACCCAAAGATCTCCTCGACGTCCTCCCTGTGTGTGTGAACTATCCCCTGGGCTCCTTCTTATCTAAAACGGTAAACAAATAAAGGGTGAGAATAAATCTCAGTAAGTTACTAAAATGCAACTACATTACATGCTAATATGATAAACATAAAGGAACAATGCCACAAATGATCCTATAGCACATAGCACATAATATGAGAGGCTCCCTATCGCCAACCGTCCCATACCGGTTGGAAATAACGACCAACTCATCATGCAACACATAAAGCGGAAATGAACACTCATACATGGATACTGAGCCAAGGTTCTCAAACCAAACCATAGCCATCTGAGAGGCATCAACTGAGCAGCATCGAAGAGCTGAAACGGGTTCCGGAACCAAACAACAACAACAACAACAACAACGGGGAAAATGACACAAAGTCATAACCCAAAGTGCCCAACCTTTGGCCTAAGGAAGGGGGTTAAAAATGGGAAACCAATGATAGGAGCCTTATAATGTACTTGGCTCGGGAGACCATTATAATCCCTATCACTGCCCAACACACACAAAAGTACCAGCTGGACTTTACACGCAAGCACCCAATAGAAATACTTGCTTAAACACCAATCAGGGACAATGATTCCAATGTAGGGAACCATGCCAAACACATCAAGAAGATGAACCATTCAACACATCACAAAGTGTTCAACAATGTGCACTAAATCCATTACTCACATTTCACAACAATTGTGTCCACAAAGGAACCAATTCTACCACTTTAGTGATCCATAACAATCATCTAACTACTTTAGGACACTACCCCAAAAACTAGACCAAGATTGACCTCTAAACCCCTTAGTTTGAAAACTCTAAACTTTTCAGATAACTGGGCGGTCGCCCAAACAGGGCTGTGCGGCGCCCAAAATGCTCTGTTCCATGAAGAAAACCCTTCAGATAGGTGTGCGGCCGCACGCCCATTTTGGGCGGCCGCCCACATCACCCGGCAGACCTAAAAACTTAACCAAAGTTCACTCCTTACATTTCACAACCCAAAATTACCAAAGCTTGCAACACTTACATCTACACTTACACAAAGGCTAAAACTCAGCCTAAGAACAATACTAACACCAACAAGAACCAATTCTATTTTACTCCCTTTGTCCCAAATTTACAAGTATAAATAAAACATACCAAAACATTGTTTATCACATATAAAGCATATCAAGCATACTTATGACCATTTTAACATTTAAAGGGGGATTAGTAACTTACCTATTTTCCGGAAAAAGTGTCAAGAAAAATAATATTGATCGGTAGATATGATCTATTCAACACCCTGAACATTTATATATAATTAGATTTGAAAATGGAGTAGTAAATAAAAATGAGGAAATTAATAAAGAAGAACCCTAACCTTTACTTCTTTCTTCAACAATAGAGGTTTTGAGTTTAAGGAAATTTGGTAAATGAGCATGAAAAGGAAACGCAGGAGAGGGAGGGTTGCCAAGGATGGGTTTTGCAAAATTTCAAAATTTTCATTTAAGTCCCTCCACTTCCATTTTTAACACCTAAACCCCTCAACTACACTTTCAATAGAGCCCTTATGGTTCCACTAACAACTTAACCCCCCGTAAAAACTCTACTACTAACAATTTAACTAACACCAATAATCAAATAAGATGTGCAATTATATAAGATGATGCAACACATAAAATGCACACAAAATTTTAAATTAAAATATCAAAATATAAAATAAATATTAGAATAAATAAAACGAATTTTGGGGTCGTTACACTCACTCCCCTTAAAGAAAATTCGACCCGAATTTTTGGATTGCTTACCTCAACCCTCAAACAACCAAGGATACTTCCTCTCGATCTCCTCCCGAAGCTCCCAAGTTGACTCTTCCACATTATGATTCCTCCACTCAACTCGAACAAGGGGAATACTCTTAGTTCGCAATTCTTGAACCTTTGAATCAATAACTTGGACCGGGTGCTCCTCGTAAGACATACTCGGTTCAATATCCTCGGGAACCTCGGACAAGACATGAGAAGGATCATACACATATTTCCTAAGCATCGAGACATGAAAAACATTATGGATCTTGTCAAGAGAATGAGGTAACGCAAGACGATACGCTCTATCTCCAACTCTACTCAAAATCTCGAATGGGCCAATGTACCTCGGTGCTAACTTGCCTTTCTTCCCGTACCTTCGAATCCCCACTTTAGGTGAAACTTTCAAAAACACAAAGTCACCCGAATGAAACTCAAGATCTCGCCTCCGGTGATCGGCATAACTTTTCTGTCTACTCTGAGCGGTACTCAGACGATCTCGGATAAGCTTAACCTCCTCAACTGACTTGTTCACCATATCAATACCCCAAATCTTTGCTTCTACCACTTCATCCCAACAAATCGGAGACCAACACTTCCTTCCATACAAAGCTTCATACGGGGCCATCCCAATACTTGACTGAAAACTGTTATTATAGGCAAATTCCACGAGAGGTAAATGAGAATCCCAAGAATCTGAAAAATCAACTGAGCAAGCTCGCAACATATCCTCGAGAATATGAATAGTCCTCTCTGACTGCCCATCTGTCTGGGGATGAAAAGCTGTACTAAACTTCAACTCTGAACCCAAAGCCTTCTGAAATGCTTGCCAAATTGAGATGTAAATCTAGGGTCACGATCCGACACAATACTCACCGGAACTCCATGCAGTCTCACAATCTCATTTATATACAAGGTTGCAAGCCTTTCCATCGAGTAACAAATCTCAATAGGTAGAAAATGAGAAGACTTGGTCAATCTATCCACAACCACCCAAACTGCATCAAACCTTCTTCGAGTGCGAGGTAATCCCGTCACGAAATCCATAGTAACATGTTCCCACTTCCATTCCGAATCTCTAACGGTTGAAGTAACCCCGCAGGCCTTTGATGTTCAGCTTTCACTTGTTGACATGTCAAACATTTAGATACATAATCCGCTATCTCTCTCTTCATATTATTCCACCAAAAGTGTTGCTTCAAATTCTGATACATTTTTGTGCTCCCGGGATGAATAGTATACCTCGACTTGTGGCCCTCATCAAGAACTTGGCGTTTAATCCCATCCACGCAAGGCACACATAACCGACCTCTAAAAGTTAACACTCCTTCGGGATTAAGAGAGAAATCCTCAAATTTGCCATCTTCGATTTTATCTGCTATTTTCACCAACTCCGGATCATCCTTCTGAGCTTCTTTTATTTGTTGAATCAAAACTGGTAATACTTGAATACTCGCAAAAATTGCCCCATGCTTTAACTCACAAGGATCCAAATCACGAGCATCCTCTAACATCTTCCATTCACGCACCATCAATGAAGCCATAAAAGATTTCCGGCTAATGGCATCAGCTACCACATTTGCTTTACCCGGGTGATAAGAGATAGTACAATCATAATCCTTCAATAGCTCCATCCATCTTCTTTGCCTGTTATTCAACTCTTTTTGGGAGAAAAGGTACTTCAAACTTTGATGATCTGTAAAAAATCTCAAATTTGGCTCCGTACAGATAGTGTTTCCACTTGTGCAACGCAAAAACAATCGCAGCTAACTCCATGTCATGGGTAGGATAATTCTGCTCACTCGGAGTCAACTTTCTTGAAGCATACGCAATCACCCTTCCGTTTTGCATTAACACACACCCGAGGCCTTCTTTAAAAGCATCGCTATAAATTACCAAATCATCATTTCCATTAGGAAGCGCAAGGATAGGAGCTGTAGTCAACCTCTTCTTCAACTCTTCAAAGCTAGCTTGACACTTGCCATCCCACACATAAGGAACATTCTTTCGAGTCAACTGAGTCAATGGAGTGGCAATTTTAGAAAACCCCTCGATAAATCTTCTATAATACCCGGCTAGACCCAAGAAACTTCGAATCTCCGTAACTGATTCAGGCCTCTTCCAATTCACAATAGCTTCAATCTTGGAAGGATCTACGGATATTCCTATATTAGAAACCACGTGCCCCAGAAAAGATACTTCCTCGAGCCAAAAAGCACACTTACTGAATTTCGCAAACAGTTGCTTCTCACGAAGAACAGATAAAACCATTCGCAAGTGTTGCTCGTGCTCCTCCTTAGACTTGGAATACACAAGAATATCGTCAATAAATACAACCACGAAGGTGTCAAGATAAGGCTTGAAAACCCGATTCATCATATCCATGAAAACAGCAGGAGCATTAGTCAACCCGAAAGGCATAACAAGAAACTCGTAATGACCATACATACTACGGAAAGCAGTCTTAGAAATATCCTCAGAACGGATCTTTAACTGATGGTACCCACTCCTCAAGTCAAGCTTTGAAAAGATGACTGACCCTTGGAGTTGATCAATCAAGTCATCAATGTGAGGTAGAGGATACTTATTCTTTATGGTTACCTGATTCAGCTTCCTGTAGTCGATGCATAGTCTCAAAGACCCATCTTTCTTTTTGACAAACAATACAGGAGCTCCCCACGGTGACACACTAGGACGGATGAATCCCCGATCAAGTAACTCTTATAATTTCACCTTCAATTCTTTTAGTTCAGCTGGAGCCATTCTATAAGGTGCTTCAGATATGGGGGTAGTACTTGGAATCAAGTCAATACCAAACTCGATTTCTCTATCGGGAGGCATAGAATATTCAAAAGAGAACACATCAGGAAACTCTTTAACAACATTCACATCTTCTACTTTAGGAGACTTTTTAGTAGTATCCAAAACACAAGCCAAATACCCCACACAACCACGGTGCAATAGCCTCCTAGCTTTCACATAAGAAATAATACGAATTCCCTTACCCAAAGAAGTTGCCTCAAAAGTAAACACAGGCACACTAGGGATAGAAAACGTAACCACTTTCTTAAAACAATCAACAGAGGCATGATATTTACTTAACCAATCCATACCCAAAATAACATCAAAGTCTTGCAATGGAAAAATAACTAGATCAGCAAGTAAAACATGCTCACTAATATGCACATCACAATCACGCAACACCTTGTCAGCTATCAAACAATTTCCCATAGGAGTCGACACTTCTAGCACATAAGGCAAAGACTCAAAGAAGAATGCAATCGAGATGCAAAAGACACAGAAACATATGAATTCGATGAGCCGGGGTCTATAAGTGCACGTGCCCTCAAACTGGACATAGAAATTATACCTCCAATTACGGTGGAAGCATCTGAAGCTTGTTGTTGATTGATTGCAAACACTCGACCTTGAACCTTTGGTTTTCCCGAGGCATCCCTTTTTTGACCCTGAGACGGTCCAACACTACTCCCCGATGGTTGACTCCCCAATCTCGGGCAATTTCTTTGAAAATGGCCAAGTTGTCCACAATTCAAACACTTTCCTTGTTTTCTTCCAACACCGTTCCTCACTGTGCCCTTCCCTCTGACAATAATTACATACTCTCTTGCTTTGACCCCCAGAGAAATTACCTTGATTTCTAACACTCGGTTGCCCTTGTGATTGTCCTCTAAATGGGGTTGAAGTCCCTTGTCCTCCATGATTATCATTCCTTTGTGGTTGTGGTCTACCTTGCCTTCCAGCACTTGTTAATTCCACCTTCCTCTTGTGTTCTTCAATGTCGTGCTCCACTTGATAAGCTCGATCAACTGAATCTTGAAATTCTTGTAGCTTGTGGGACACCAATTGAGTCCGGATCACTGTTTTTAAACCCTTAACAAATCTTGTTGCTTTCCTCTCCTCCGTTGCAATCAAATGGGTACAATACCTCGATAGCTCCGTGAACTTGGCTGCATACTGAGCCACCCGACATTGTATTCTGTTCCAAGCTAAGAAATTCCACTTCCTTCGGTCTTGATCCACCCTTGGAATAAAATGTTCCTTGAACTTCCTCAGAAAATTTGCCCAAGTATATGGTACATGAGCTTCATCCAACTAGCCTTCAGTGTTCTCCACCAATACTCCGCAGCTCCACTCAACTTGTAGGTAGCAAACCTAACTCGATCTTCTTCAGTACATACTAAGACATCAAATATCTTTTCCATGGATTTCGATCCATCTCTCAACTTTGGTCACATCTGGTTCACCATCATAGCCGGTTGGTTTCATCTTCAAAAACTGTTCTAGACCATACCTCGGAGGTGCATGCTCTCTTCCTTGCCTCTGATCATGGATGGTTTTCATTGCAGCCTCGAACATCCCTTGGAACATAGCTCGAGCTTCTTCCCTTACATTACCCTGGCCTGCAGTACCAGACTGTTCACCCTCATGTTCCGGCATTTTTACTGAGTACCTGCATAAAACACTCAACGTTACTCACTCCATACTCAACTACCCTCCTAGGTCACTTAGTCATTCTAGACCATCTACAACCTAGCTCTGATACCAACTGTCGCGCCCGACCCGTGGTCCTACTTGGCCCCACGTTCGGGACACGCACGGAAGACGTCATAAAACATTTTTAGGAAAATTTTTCGAAATATACTTTCTATAAAAAGGTTCACACAACCAACTCGATACTAAAACATGACTTCAAGTCACCAAACCAACCTTTCACAAACAAGTACTAAGCCACTTGGCTACAACCACTAACTTTACTTACTTAATTACAACACGAAATCTACTAAAAGAGATGATACAAACCAAGTCACGGGTATACTACCCAAAAGGTATTACATTTACATAATGTATCCTTTACTTACACCACATTTCCCAAAATGTCTTACCCAAAGATCTCCTTGACGTCCTCCCTGTGTGTGTGAACTATCCCCTGGGCTCCTTCTTATCTAAAACGGTAAACAAATAAAGGGTGAGAATAAATCTCAGTAAGTTACTAAAATGCAACTACATTACATGCTAATATGATAAACATAAAGGAACAATGCCACAAATGATCCTATAGCACATAACACATAATATGAGAGGCTCCCTATCGCCACCGTCCCATACCGTTGGAAATAACGACCAACTCATCATGCAACACATAAGCGGAAATGAACACTCATACATGGATACTGAGCCAAGGTTCTCAAACCAAACCATAGCCATCTGAGAGGCATCAACTGAGCAGCATCGAAGAGCTGAAACGGGTTCCGGAACCAAACAACAACAACAACAACAACGGGGAAAATGACACAAAGTCATAACCCAAAGTGCCCAACCTTTGGCCTAAGATGGGAAACCAATGATAGGAGCCTTATAATGTACTTGGCTCGGGAGACCATTATAATCCCTATCACTGCCCAACACACACAAAAGTACCAGCTGGACTTTACACGCAAGCACCCAATAGAAATACTTGCTTAAACACCAATCAGGGACAATGATTCCAATGTAGGGAACCATGCCAAACACATCAAGAAGATGAACCATTCAACACATCACAAAGTGTTCAACAATGTGCACTAAATCCATTACTCACATTTCACAACAATTGTGTCCACAAAGGAACAAATTCTACCACTTTAGTGATCCATAACAATCATCTAACTACTTTAGGACACTACCCAAAAACTAGACCAAGATTGACCTCTAAACCCCTTAGTTTGAAAACTCTAAACTTTTTCAGATAACTGGGCGGTCGCCAAACATGGCTGTGCGGCCGCCAAAATGCTCTGTTCCATGAAGAAAACCTTCAGATAGGTGTGCGGCCGCACGCCCATTTTTGGGTGGCCGCCCACATCACCCGGCAGACCTAAAAACTTAACCAAAGTTCACTCCTTACATTTCACAACCCAAAATTACCAAAGCTTGCAACACTTACATCTACACTTACACAAAGGCTAAAACTCAGCCTAAGAACAATACTAACACCAACAAGAACCAATTCTATTTACTCCCTTTGTCCCAAATTTACAACTATAAATAAAACATACCAAAACATTGTTTTATCACATATAAAGCATATCAAGCATACTTATGACCATTTTAACATTTAAATGGGGATTAGTAACTTACCTATTTTCCGAAAAAAGTGTCAAGAAAAATAATATTGATCGGTAGATATGATCTATTCAACACCCTGAACATTTATATATAATTAGATTTGAAAATGGAGTAGTAACTAAAAATGAGGAAATTAATAAAGAAGAACCCTAACCTTTACTTCTTTCTTCAACAATGGAGGTTTGAGTTTAAGGAAATTTGGTAAATGAGCATGAAAAGGAAACGCAAGAGAGGGAGGGTTGCCAAGGATGGGTTTTGCAAAATTTCAAAATTTCATTTAAGTCCCTCCACTTCCATTTTTAACACCTAAACCCTCAACTACACTTTCAATAGAGCCCTTATGGTTCCACTAACAACTTAACCCCCATAAAAAACTCTACTACTAACAATTTAACTAACACCAATAATCAAATAAGATGTGCAATTATATAAGATGATGCAACACATAAAATGCACACAAAATTTTAAATTAAAATATCAAAATATAAAATAAATATTAGAATAAATAAAACGAATTTTGGGGTCGTTACAAAAAGTCGTTCTAAATCTCAATTCTGATTCAAAGCCTTCTGAATTGCTTACTAAAATCAAGATGTAAATAAGGAACCCATATCTAATACCATGCTCGTAGGCATCCCATGAAATCGAACTATCTTCTGAACAAATAAGTAACAACTGGAATTAACATTTATACTCTCAAAATAGATAAGGTGAGGAAACTTGATAACCAATCCGCTATCAATAAACATCATTGTTCTCAACTATTCAGTGTAACTCCTTCAATGAAACCTTTCGCAATAGATTCATATTCACTCATAAATCTCAAAGGCTTGTCACAAACCAACTGATCACTGATATTTTACTTCCAGATTATTCGCAGCTCAAGGACTTAGTTGAATGCTTAGAATTTCTCGTGTCAAACAAATCAAATGTAACTCTTCAAATTTATCTCAATACTCTACATTTACTCGGATTTATAATTAAATTGGTCTTGGGTATCTCTTCAAGTACCTGTAGTTGAATTCCGTTATGCATGTTGGTTCCACTAAGTGTCAACTACATACTCTGTTGCAAAAAGTTAAAGTTCCATCACTAGCAACGAACAAAATCGTGTTGTCTATCATCGTTCATTCCACTAGTAATTTTCTATAGTTAAAATCATTCAATAGAGTAGAAACTTAAAGCTTTCACAAATCGCAAAATCATCACATGTCTCGACTCATAAGGACTCCAAGATGTCAATTCCTCTAACCTTCCCCCATTTAGTGTTATCAAACATGAATTATAAGTCAAGGAATCCTCTAATATATTTGTCTTTCCTGAATGATATAACATAATGCTCTACTTGCATTGTCTCAAGTGTAGCTCTCCTGAAGAAAACGATTACTTCAACTCTCATGGTCGGTAGACACTTCAAATATGGATCTACAAAAGTCATTTACTAATGCAATGAATGTATAATCGAAATCAACCTCAAGTTATGGTGAAGATAACTTTGTTCATAAGGAATCAATCTTCTCGAAGCATACATAACTGCCATATAATTCTGAATGAATAAACATCTCAATCACTCTTCGAGGCATCACCATGAACAATGAGTTGATTAGATCCACTATAATGGTAAAACTCAACATATCCACTAGAAAATAGTAACACTGATCATATCCTCTTGACAATTGTAATTCTAATCAAATCCACTAAGCAATATAAATGTTGAAGTTGTTATTAACCCTTGTTTCAATAATCAAAACTCATTACACACTTATCAATACATTGAGGAAGTATATCTTTCTGTGTCAATTAGTTAACAGTGTAGCTACCTTAGAAATTCACCAATAAATCTCTAACAATATCATGCCTATCCCAACAAGCCACGTACATAATGTTGCTTTCGTAATTAAACGACCAATATCTATGCCTGTATTGAAACTTCCTCAAAATAATATATCCGCTAATAAGAAGACATAATACCTTGATTTCACAACCCGTTGCTCCTATCAAGCAATCCAATTATGATTACAGATATAATTCAGAATATCCAACAATACCACTGGAGCAATTGTTAATTCAAACAATATAACCACAAATTTATGATGCCCATACCTGGTATGAAAAGCCGTCTTTGAAATATACCCATCTCAAATTTTCAACTGATAATAATCACTTCAAGTCAAACACTGAATAAACCATTGATCTCTGAAGTTGATAAAATATATCACCCATATAAGATACCAAGTGATGATTCGCTATAGTCATCTGGTTGAGCTCTTAGTATTCAATATACAATCGCAAAGTATCATACCTTTTCATAATAAACAATACTGATGCATCCCATGTAGATATACTAAACGTGATGAATCCCTTATCAAGAAATATCTCAAGCTGAATCTTCTACTCCTTTAACTCAACCGATGTTATAGGTATATTAAACTAGATATTAGCACTGTAGCATTGTACTGTAACAACTCAATATAACCCAATTTTCTCCTCAAATAACATGTACTACTCAATAAAGAATATATCTGAGATCTCACAAAGAAAGGATCAATCCTCCAATTTAGATGTAGACGTTCTACTACCAACCACGTAAACTAAATACCCGGCACAACCTTCTGATAACAATTTTCAGACTTTAATGCATAAATAACATGAATGCCCAACACATATATCTACCATGCTTAATTAAAGCACAATAACATATAAAACTCCACCACAATAATATCAAAATCCTTCTATGGCAAAATAACTAAACCAGCAAGTAAAACATGCTCAAAAATTTGCACATCACAAGTGTACAATACTCTATCAATCACCAAGCACTCCCCCTTAGTATAGACACCTCTAACACATAAGGTAGAGACTTAGAAGACAAATGCAACCGAGAAGCAAAATGCATAGACACATAAGAATGCAAAAAACCAGGGTCTATAAGTGCTCGTGCTCTCAAACTAGACACAGAAATCATACCTCCAATCACATTAACAGAATCGGAGATATGTTGTTGATTGATGGAAATATCATGATCCTGCACCTTAAGATTCCCTGAAGAATCCCTCTTCTGGCCCTGAGAAGACCTGACAACACTTCCCAATGCCTTATTCTTCATTCTTGGACAATCCTTCTGAAAATGACCCAACTGATCTCATACATTTACTTGCTTCTTCCAACATTTCTCCTCTAAGGTGTCCTTCCCTCCAACAATAACTACATACTCGTTTAACTTGACTTCTGATTTTCTATGGTCCTTGAGAAGATCCTCTAAGTTGCGAAGATGTACCCTGAGATCCTCTATTATCGCCATATTGATGTTGTGGTTTTGGATGTCCTCCTTGTCTTGTCACATCTGAAGCTTCAACCTTGCTTTTACGCTCAACTATTTCATTAATTGCTTTCATTGCAGTTTCAAACATACCTTAGAACATCATTCGAACTCTTCTCTAACATTCCCTGCCCTGAAGGCCCAGAATGATCTCCTTCTGTCCCAACCATTTCAATAAGTACCTGCATAAAACCCTCAACGTTACTTATTCTCTACACAACTACCCTCCTAGGTCACATAGTCATTCTAGACCATCTACAACCTAGCTCTGATACCAACTATCGTGCCCCAGACCCGTGGTCCTACTTGGCCCCACGCTCGGGACACGATTGGAACACGTTATAAAACACTTTTTAGAAAAAAAATTCGAAATGTACTTTCATAAAGTTTAACAAATCCCATACTCGAAGTTCAAAGACTTCATTTAACTTTCAAAGAAACTCTTTCACAAACGAAAGTACTTAGCCCGAAGGCTTACAAAATTTTATACAAATGTACATACACCCACATTATCCAAAATAGGTGTTACAGAATGATGAAGTCACGGAAATTCTACCCAAAAGGTATTACATCTATGTAATGTAACATTTACAAAATAAAACCCAACTCTTACCACTTTAACGTCCTCCCGTGCCAAAGTGTCCTATCCCCTGGACTCACCTTTATCTAAAACAGTAAACAAATAAAGGGTGAGAATGAATCTCAGTAAGCTACTAAAATGCAACTACGTTTCATGCTATAATGATAAGTATAACGAAAATATCATAAGCATCACATAGCACATAGAATGAGAGGCAAAGCCAACTCATAATACCACACATAAAACGATGTAACACTCACAAGGATACTTAGTCAAGGTTTACCGAAAGAACATTAGCCAAGGTTCTCGAATCAAACATATAACCATCTGAGAGGTATCAACTGAGCAGCATCAAAGAGCTGAAGCCGGGATCCCGAAAACCAAACCATAACCATAAGAACCAAAGTAACGACGGGGAAATATGACACAAAGTCATAACCCAAATGCTCACTCGAGGGAGCTAACTCATCCCCATCCAAGGCCAATCTGGACTGGGGAAAAAGGCCCAGTGGAAAGCCTTATAGTGAACTTGGCTGTGTGCCACTATAATTCTTTCCACCTCTCACTCGATTACAAAAATGGTCCAGTGGAAAAGCCTTATAGTAAACTTGACTGTGTGCCACTATAATCCTTTCCACCTCCACTCGGTAACATAAAACCAGCTGGACTTTCAAACAAAGCACTGCAATAAATACTTGCTTAAACAACAACCGAGGGAAATGATTCCAAAGTAGGGAACCAAGCCAAATGCATCACAAAGATTAACCAATCAAACCACATCAAAATGTGTCAACAATATCCTCCAATTACCATTTAGTCAAATTCCACAACACATATGTTCACAAAGGAACCAATTTCAAACACTAGGGTGTTCCACAACAACCCTCTAGGTTCTCTTGGATATCACCTAAGACCTAGACCAAGATTGAACTTTAAATCACTTGAAATGGAACATCTCAACTTTTCAGCATTTATGGGCGGTCGCCCAAAACACTCTGTCCCAGACCAAACCTTTCAGTAGTTGTGGGCGGTCGCCCAAACCCATTCTGGGCGGTCGCCCATGAGCCAGACTCAAAATTCCCAAATTTCTCCTGCAAGCCAAATTCATTCGTCCCACGCATAGGAGTATAACTTACTAACACTTATACTATTACCAGGAGTGCAACAACCATCCCAAAACATTACTTTCAATTTAACTCTTCATTCCTATACAGAAGGTGAATACTCCCTTTGTCCCAAAATTACAAGTATCACAAATATTATCCAAATCACAAAAATAACACAAGTATCAAGTATAACATATATGACCATTTTAACATTTAAAGGGGAATTAGTAACTTACCTATTTCCAGAAAAAGTATCGCAGAAATATGTTTTGTTCGGGTAGAAATGACCTACTCAACGCCCTGATCATTTTTATATAATTAGATTTTAAAACAGATAAGTAATCAAAAAGATATAAATCGAATAGGTTGAACTTACCTTTTTCTCCTACCCTAGGAAAGTACGAGAAATTTGCTGTTGTTAACACAGAGGAAGAAGGAGAAGGATAAACATGATTTTTAAAAAATCTTTACCCTTTTTTACAAATTGGTCACCCAACTTACTTCAATTTAACACTTTAAGCCCCTAAACTTATATTTTCAACAGGACCCTAAAGTTTCAACTTAATCAATCAACAACTCCCTTAACCATTATTACTACTAACTAAGTAAATAGCACATTAATCAAGTAAGATGTGCAAGTCATAAATTATAAGTCAACACAGAAAATGCACACATAATGTCAAATTAAAATTCCAAATTAAAATTCCCAAAAATTTAAAATAATAGGGACAGGTTTTTGGGGTCGTTACAATACCTGAGACCAATAGCGGACCTAACACATCCACTCAAGTGCTATTCAACCAAGATCCATCTAGACCAATCCCAATCTCCAACATTTACATAGATCTCCCTATACTCAGAAATTACAGAAATGACCATCCATATAAGTTTTTGTTTTGTAACAAATAATTGTATATGAAAATTTATAACAAAATTTGATTTAGCCTAGCGGTAGAAGGTGTGCTTTGTATGCAAGAGGTCGTGGGTTTGAATACGGGTAAATTCAAAAATAATTTTATTTAAATTAGCGGCACTTTAAAAAGTGCCGGAAAATGCCGGCACTTTTCAAAAGTGCCGAAAATTAGCGACACTTTTGAAAAGTGCCGCGAAATTCTGGCACTTCTGAAATGTGGCGGGAAATTCCGGAACTTTTAAAGTGCCAGTAAGTATTGCCGACACCACTTTTTCCGGCACTTTCAAAAGTGCTGGGAATAGCTTTTCGGCACTTATTTTCAATTTCCGGCACTTTTTAAAGTGCCGGGAAAAGTCACTTTTGTTGTAGTGGTCATTAGTCATTGGAGATATTTCCAAAGGTGTTCAAACAATATCAAATGTTGAAGAAGAAGCATTATATAGTGCTTTCATATCTCAAATGGAACCAAAGAAAATCAATGTAGCTCTACTGGATGCAGACTGGATATGAGCAATGGAAGAAGAACTTGAACAATTTGAAAGGAATAAATTTTGGAGACTTGTTCCAAAACCAAAAAATCAAACTGTCATTGGAACAAGATGGGTGTTTAGAAACAATATGAATGAGGATGGTACTGTGGTAAGAAATAAAGCTAGGCTGGTAGCTCAAGGATACAAACAAGAAGAAGGAATTGATTATGATGAGACTTTTTCTCCTGTTGCTAGACTAGAAGCAATTAGGCTCTTTCTTGCCTATTCATCATCCAAAAACATGATAGTCTACCAAATGGATATGAAGAGTGCTTTTCTGAATGGAGTACTACATAAGAAAGTGTTTGTTGCATAACCCCCTGGTTTTGAATCCCTAAAGTTTCCTGATCATATGTATAAGTTGGATAAAGATCTTTATGGACTTAAGCAAGCCCCTAGAGCTTGGTATGAAACTTTGTCCAATTTCTTACTTGAGAAAGGATTCACAAAGGGTCACATTGATAAAACTCTAATCATTAAAAAATCAAATAAAGATATTTTACTCATTCAAATTTATATGGATAACATTATATTTGGATCAACCAATGACAATCTGTGCAAAGAGTTTGGATCAATCATGCATGAAAAGTTTGAAATGAGCATGATAGGTGATCTTACATTCTTTCTGGGACTTCAAGTTAAGCAACTACCTAGTGGAATTTTTATCAATCAAGGCAAGTACACAAGAGATATGTTGAATAAGTATGATATGCAGAATGTATCCACAGCACAAACTCCACTATCTACCTCTACAAAGCTACATTCAAATCCCGAGGGACAAAGTGTGACCCAATCTCTTTATAGAAGCTACATTGGGTCTCTTTTATATGTTACTGTATCAAGACCTGACATCATGTTCAGTGTGTGCTTGTGTGCAAGATTTTAAGCTGATCCCAAAGAATCACACTTAGGTGCAGTCAAAAGGATTTTAAAATACCTGAAATGTACCCCTGATTATGGAATTTGGTACCCTAAGGAATCTCTTTTATCCCTCATTGGATATACTGATTTAGATTATGTTGGATGTAATCTTGATAGAAAGTCAACAAGTGGTAGTTGTCAGTTTCTTGGCTCAAGAATTGTTAGTTGGTGCAGCAAGAAGCAAACATAAGCTGCTACCTCAACTGCTGAAGCAGAGTATGTAGCTGTTGGACAATGTTGCTCTCAAATCCTTTATCTCAGAAATCAACTTAAAGACTTTGGAATTTATCAAGATCATATTCCTATTTTCTGTGATAATACAAGTGCAATTGCTATGACAGAGAATTCAGTTCAGCATTCAAAGACAAAACACATTGAAGTTAGACATCACTTCACAAGAGATCATGTTGAAAAGGGAGACATTTGCTTAACTCATATTTGTACAGAAAACCAACTTGCTGATATTCTTAGAAAAACATTAGATGAAAAGTGGTTTGAATACTTAAGAGCAAATATGGGAATGCTAAACATGCCTTCAAAATAAAAGGATTTCATTTCATAGTCATAATGTAGTACATAATAAGAGTTTACATCAAAAAGATGACACACTAGGGCTATCTTACTCCTAAGAAACAAAAGAAAGCACAAAAAGTTTCATTTGCTTCACTCTTAATGAAGATAGTAGACCTCTCCATAAGGTCTACTTTCCTCATGATAGTAGACTTACTATGCTATAGACCGATCCATCCCTCCAATGAAAGAACACTCTGCTGAAGTATCCTCTCCATCATTCTCCCCTCCATAAGATGTCTCACCAATATGCTGACCTGTCTCACCACTCCCTTCCAACATGTGAGTACTCACCCACCTCCATGATCCTTCACAAAACACAGACTGCTTTGAAGATGGCCACACTGGACTTGGCCACCACTTAACCAACTCTTGAGGCTCGGGAAAATCCTCTAGAGGAGACACAAAGCTAAAGGTACCTAAAGAGTTGTGGCTCTGACTATTAACATAGGCCTCATCAGACCTAAAAATGTCATCATACTTAACAGTAGACTTAAATGGGCTGCAACAAGCAAAATACTTGCTTGACAACAGATAAAAGGAACTGCTCTTAGAATAAGAGCTCCCATTACAACTGTCTTCTTTTCCCTCTCACATGACTTCCATGTCTCCTGCCACTAAGCATGTCTCCCTCATTTTTAAACAACTCAAACAAAGATGTTTGAGGTCCCTTATCTTCTTGAACCTCTCCCTCTTTTGTCTTACCTTTATCACTCCACCTCTCTATCTCTTGTCCTATCTTTAGTCTATTTCTCTCTTCCTTAACCATTTCATATCTAACATGCATGCACATCTCTTTTTTTATCTCTCTCTCTCTCTCAATTCCTCTCCCTTCTCTGGGGTCATCAGGAGAATTTGTATCAACTTTCTGCTCCCATTCCAGCTCCTCCTGAGCTTGATACTCCCTAAAACTCCCTCATAAATTTTTCATCAACTTTGTTAACCTCTTCATCACTCTATTCCTTGAACCTAAGTTTTCTTACAAGGTGTGACATTTTCCTTGAACTGAACATGTTTGTTAGTCTACCCATTCTCTCACTCACAGTTTGTGAATAACAATGTCTACTATCTCTTTTTTCTTGTCAATTTTAACTGAATTATAATGTTATGATCTTTATGTTGTTGTTGTATAATGTTATGATCTTTCATTCATCAATAACATTCCTTATATAGAAAGATTTTCATTATTATGTTCAACCACTCAAAATTATGTTCTAGCTGTGATGATGATAGTTGTTGGGTATGCTTATTACTTAACCCTCCTATTTATGTTAGAATTGATTGATACCATCACCTAAGTTTATTTTAAGGACTTTAGGACCCTATGTAAGAAGTTTTATAACTTTAATTTTTAGCTAAGTCCTTCTTATAGACCATGCTTAGTGGTTAGGGCTTTTACTTTGAAATTGAGGTCTCATGTGCAATTGTCTAAAGTGTGATGCACATGACTCCCATGCGCAGCACCCATCTGCGCACTCAATGCGCATGGCTTCCATGCGCGCGCAGATTTGCCTTAGTCAAATCTCTCATTTCCTGATCTCATATTCCAGAATATCTTGAGCTCTTCATCTCATAGATTTATAGATCCCAGATTTTGACACACACACACCTCCTGAAGTTCCGATCTCATCGATCATACTTCTAGAGATATACCGGTTTTGTCTAGGATTTGTTCTTTCATAGATAATAGATCTTTGAGTTAGTTTGTTCTCAATCGTTGTAACTTGTAACACTCACTCACAATAAGATCTCCATTAGAAATCCAAGACTAACCATCTTGGTAGAGGACGTAGATCTTTTCCCGATCGAACCTCTCTAAATAGCTTGTCTATTTATTGTGATTTTCATTCTACATTTAATCTTTTCTGATATATTGCTTTGTTTAATCTTTGTAGATTGTCTTGTACTGTTTGCATTGTGTTTATGTGCTTTCTGCCTTAGTACCATTTTGCGCCTCTTTTTAAGCTATACTTAGTGCGTGCGTTTTTACACTTCTGCACATATACCTGCGCATAAGTAATTGCTTTAAGTTTCCGCTGTGTATTTCAAACTCTTGTTGCGCGCTATACTTAGCCAAAATTTGAGCTGTGCGCATTTGCGATTGATTTGCAAAAGGGTTTGAAAAGAATTTTAAAACGCTATTCACCCCTCCTGTTGGGTTTCGTAGTAACATGCGCAGCGGATTAAGCATTTAAAATTATGAAACCAAAGCCCATAGATCCATTCATATGATTAAGTCAAATAACAACATAATGAATACTAGAATACTAACCTTGATGCCTTTGATTTTGCAACCTTGAATTCGATAGAGGCTTGAAATCTTGATCACGAACAAAGCAAGAATCACGAACTATGAAGATGATAAGTTTCATCCTCTAACGGTATCCACACCACGAACGACGAATCAAGAACACTTGATCTTGGTTGCTAGACCAAATTATGAAACACGCTTTCACAATTGTAAGAACTATATGGAATTATGAATATTCTTGTTCTTCACTTTGGGATCTTAGAACAAGAAAATAACCTCCCAAAACCTTTTGGAGACACTCATAATCATATGCTTAATGACTGCTAAAAGGATCCTTAAATAGGTCCTAATCCTTAACCCTTAAGGACTTAGGAAATCTAAATCCCATCACAAAATTAAGCTGCAGAGTTCTGGCCCGACTGCACTGGCACGGTCGTGCCCTTTAAGGCGCACGGTCT